>JAODLC010000123.1:29287890-29312467 GCA_026781145.1 Hippopotamyrus pictus | reverse complement strand
CAGGGTACTCAACTGGTTGGTTGAAACAAAATCCTGGTTTGGATTTTTACTTTCTGGACCTGAAATGTCCACCTCTGGTGGGGAGTAAAGGCTAGCCCGTTTGGTCCGATCCCACTGGAGATTTGCTGGAACTTGTATAGCCGCAGAGCAGTCAGAATTCCAGTGCTGATCCCTGCCCACTGCTGTAAGCGCCTACAATGGACACGTCAGTATCAGAACTGGACCATTTAGCAATGGAAGAAGTTGGCCTGGTCTGATGAGTCACATTTTCTGTTACATCTTGAGGCAGCTGGGTGCCTGTGCGTTGTTTACCCGGGGAAGAGATGGTACCAGGGTGCACCTTGGGAAGAAGACAAGCCGACAGATGCAGCACCATGCTCTGGGCAATGTTCTGCTGGGAAATCTTGAGTCCTGGTATCCATGTGGATGGTACTTTGATCACAAATGGTTTGAGGAACATGGAAAAGAGTTGAAGTGTTGACTTGGCCTCCAAATTCCCCAGATCTCAATCCAATCAAGCATCTGTGGGACGTGCTGGACAAACAAGACGGATCCATGGAGATCCACACCTCGCTAGTTACAGGACTTAACCCTCTGCTGCTAATGTATTGTCTTGGTGTCAGACACACCTTCAGTGGTCTTGTGGAGTCCATGCCTCAACAGCTCAGTGCTGCTTTGGCAGCAGGAGGGGGACCTACACAATATTAGGCAGGTGCTTTTAATGTCGGCTGATAAGTGTGTCTCCTTGCACAGAGGAAATGTATAGGTCAGGGTTGCTGTCTTTTTTTGCTGTTTCTCAAGGTTTAAAGAGAGAATTTCTAGGGGGTGTTTCTGCACATCACGCTGGTTTGATTTCTGGGGCCAAGCGATAAGCTGAGAGTCGGGCCTTGCAGGAAAGCTGCTCAGGGTGTGTGACGGAGTAAAGCTGACGTCACGGATGATGTCACTGAGCATATCTGAGATCCTCTGCATTCTCCTAACAAACACAACCTACTTTTTTGTCAGTTTTTTTTCACATATCTCCACCTGAGATGAATTTGGTTTAAAATACGAAGAATTTGCCCCGAAACTGAAGTTAATACAGGTGATCTGTCTGACATTATAACCAAACAAAAAATTTATATCTTTTTTTTTTTTTTGAGATGCAACCACTTATCTTTTGGTGTTTATAAAATTGGGTGTCATATTTTTAAAATAAATTTCAGCTAAAAATGCTTTGGCAGATTTATGGGACAGATTTTTTTTTTTTTGGGTGGGGGGGGTGCTGAACTCCAGTGTATTAGTGCTTCTCTTTAATCTCACTTTCGGCTTAATTTGAAACAGCCAATCAAATCCCAGACAGCATCCATACTGAGAAAATGTTCAGCTGCAGTTTTTTAACCTTCTTCCAATATAACTTCACATTTTAGTGGTTATTGTTGGCCTCTGTTACTCACAACTTCAATTTTCTAACGTCATGAGTAATGCTGATACTCATTTAATACCTTAAACCTTTTATTAAGGCAAAACATTTCCAATAGGCTAAATTTACCTCGTGCGCCGCATGGTTGTTCATGCCTCCAGTGTTGGGGGCTCAGATCCCACCTTTTGCATGTTCTCCCTGTGGATTTCCTTTGGGGACTCCCTCCTGCAGACCAAGGACATGCAGATTGGTGTCTCAAAGAGCGTACTCACACTAGGTCCAGTTGCCTTGTACCAATGCCCAATCACACTACTCACTAGTACAACAAACTAGACTTTGGAGGTCAAACGTACTGGAGTACGGAATGGATTGCCTAGTGTAAGCAGACCCAAAGATAAGAGATTCTTTATTGATCCCAGGGGCAGAGTGTTTACTTATCATTATATAGAGTGTATAGAGACATTTACTTAACAAAACTTGCTTCTAATTTAAAATGCACTTTATAAAATAAGCTGCTTTGATGGTTGGTGAACACTTACGTACATGTTGCATTAAAAACTATAATATAAAAGGCCGACCTGCCACAAGCTTGCTTGCTCTCTTCTCAGCGGTGGGTTGGGCTTGGATGGCGAACCCCTACCCTTCAGCAGACCCCCCAGCAAAAACTGTATGTTCATGTTCCAACCCGCCAACCAAAAAATGGCCAGTGGACAGTCCCAAAAAGTGACCTCATCGCGGTGAACGATGTGAGCAAGACGAGGCAGCCAACAGACCTTTCATCCACACAAAATAATGAAGGCAGATAAAAAAAAATGATGCAGAAAGCCAGCCTTGGATATGTGGGCCATCTGTGAATGTTCACATAGTCTCAGTTAAATTTCTATACACAATTGACTGCACACAATTAAGAAATATAAAATTTGTGTCGCGGCCTAATTATCATGATGACCAATGTTGCGTAATTAAGGAAACTTCATGTTTGCCAAGTTCACAGTTTACTATTAAGACATTTATATCCATTTCGTAGTCCTGTTTGATACCGCGTGTAGGAGGACCAAATTTCCTTATGACCAATGCATTGTGTATTGATTCACTTACATGTGCAGCATAAACAAATGAATGCTTGGGTGGGGAAAACGGCAGCTGCTGGTTAACATGAAACAAACGGCATGCGGTCGTTTACTTGTTCGGGTAAACGGGTTACACCTTGCGCACACCCCTGTGTGTTTGCGTAAGCGATTCCTGAAGCCCTGTAGGCATTTTCTTGGGAATACTGTCGGGAAAAGGCTCGCTGTACGTATCAGGGGATGCTTATTTTTAAGATTTGGGTAGCTAATGCTGAGCTGAGGTGATGTCATTGATGCACAGCGCATAACACTGGAATGGGTCCTCTGCATTTACCCCAAATGTGATATCATAACAGCAGGGGGCGGCTAATTCAGCGTCTGGGAGGCAGTTCCTTGCTCAGGGTACCTCAGCGGTACCTTACAGGCCAGGGATTTGGGCCACCAACCTTCCACTCCCAAGTGCACTTCCCTAACCATTAGGCCTCCACTGCATTTCTGCATGTGCTAAATGGTAAAAAACGTCGACTGACGCAAAATCCCTCACCTACCATCCTACTTCGTAAGTACTACCTGCAATACTAAGATAAACTTTACTCTTGTGTATGCGGTAGCAAGGTATGTAGTCCACAAGCATATATATAGTGCAGAATAGACAGAGTTCAAAGACAGAACAAAGTACAAACAAATGAACGAAACTACTACTAATACTAATATTATTGCTGCTACTACTACTACTACTACTACTACTACTACTACTACTAATAATAATAATAATAATAATAATAATGATTGCCATGAAGAAGAATGAGAAACATGAAGAATGAGAAGTGAATAAATGACTAAGGCCTGTTGTGAAAAAAAAAAGGAAAACACCCTCCTCTAGCTGTTCACCAAACACTCCGGTGTAGGTAAACTTTACCCAGCACCTGTATCCTGTCTGTCTTTCACAGTTCGGTCATGTTTGCTGTCCTCTTTGCATTAATTAAAAGCAGATAACAGGAAGAGGAACCGTTCCAAGGCTCCACCAAATACCCGGAGACCCAAAGTTTGTCACTCATTTTTGGACATTGTACAGTAGCTTCTAATATCACTTTTTCTGCTTCTTAAAATAGAATCGCAATTAAAAATTCTGCTGAAAGAATTGTTGGGCAGCACTAATCTCTTCTGCTGTTTGGGGGCCTGTGTAGTTTGCTTGGTTGGGTAAAAACACACAGGTGATACTTCTAAGACAAGTGATATGTAAGACTTTCTGAAAGATTTAACAGAAATAAATTTAAATATAGGTATTGTTGTTGCTTGTAAAGCATGCACAAAGCCACAGCCCTTGCTGAATATCGCTCTGCATAAGTAGAACCACCGACTGCCGCAGTCATGGAAAGGAAGCCGCATGTCTTAAAGAGTCCTTCTTCCTTGCACACGTTAATAAGCATTGTTCATATTCATCATGATTAATTCTGCTGTCTGATGTGTAAAATAACACGTGTCTGTTTGTTTTGAGTGGCGCGGGGGATGGGTTTAGGCTTGAGACTGGGCTTTCTGTTTGATCAGCTATTGCAGGACACACACACACACATCCTTATCTCTGGGCTGCTTGTGACTTCCTTGTAAATTTGCAGCGGTGGCACTAGCCGGCCTCTGAATGTGACACTTTGCTCAGAGGATCACAGAAAGGTAGCATGTCAACCCCAGACTTCCTGTGCGAGGGGCCCCAGGACTGCAGCCCTGCGTTTCTCGCGGGTGGTTTTGAGCAGGAAGTGGGTGACGCTGCATGGGTAAGGTTCTGTATGACCCGCTTGGATGTAGAGCTTGGTATCCCTATCTTGTTACCTGATGCTGTTTGTTAAGGGGTGATTAAACCTCGTCTTACTGGGAAGCTACTCCTCTCCATCTGTGGCATGATCTGATACTCATACAGTGTGCTACAACACAAGCTTGAATTCTAACTACATGCACATTTTGATCGCTACAGTGAATCTAAGGTGAATTTTTTGCGGTGATGTATTTACCTACTTACACAAACGAGCGACTGACGTGAAGTGTTTTGCACAAGGGGAACCTCAGCGCATTTTTTCAAAGTGCAAACTCTAGGTGAATAAGCCACATCCTTAACCATCATATCATCTGCCATGCTGTGTTGTTAATGAGAAAAGGAGTCGCTTGAATCTGGCCTGAAAATGTAAATGCTACTTTGTAACTAAATAGTTTGTGCTTTTTATATGAAATGATATTGCCAACTGTTGCAGTGTTAAAGCTTACAGCTAGTCTAAAATATGCAAATGTGAATTTCTTAAAATTATATAGTTGAATTTCATTTATGTAATGGATTTTGGAATATTTGTGCGACACATCTTTAATATATTACGTAATTTTCTAAATAGCTAGATAATTAAATACATGCCTGTACATACATAAAGGCAACCAATTTATAACATGCCTAGATAATAAAATACATGAAAACAACATATATAGATGCACATAGATAAGATAACACTTTCTCTGTGGTTTATAACGCTTGATAATGGAATTTGTGTGACTGCTGTTTAACTCAGTATTGATGCTTAGCTGGATATTTTCCCAAAGCTATTGTAAGTGATCCAAATGTTAAGGCCACGCTCGCTTTGTTTGAGGAAGAGGAACGATGAATGATGACAGACGACTGTTTTGGGGAGCTGAGTCCTGTTTGGGTTTTTTGGAGCTGCTGTCTCTGTGTGCACTTTGCCAGGATCCAGAGGACTCATTGTGTAGTGCGTGAACAACGGAGAGAGAGCTAAAGTATCCCAGCCCTGACTAATGTGCCTTTTTGTGGTGTAATTTCTTTTTAATGGGCTACTTTAAATTCTGTTGTGTTTTGTCTTGAACACAGTTTTGTGGTTATTCGATGGAAATTCGAGACTTTCCCTCCGTGTTTTCCTCTTGCTTGTTTTTTTCTGAAACTCGTAATGACAGAGTCAGCAGCTTTCTTCACGTAGAACACACCTCCACCAGTAAGCCAGACTCCTCAGTGGCCCTGTGATTTCACTCACACAGTTGGTAAACTCTTCCCACCACTAGGATTATCATACGTCCGGGTTTCTCCAGATACCTCCTCTTTTTGGGCCCCTGTCTGGGCGTCTGGGTGGTTTCTCAAAAATCGGCGGTTTGTCCGGGTTTAGCGCTGCAACCCGCATGACCCAGTTTTGCAAGTGACAGGGGAGTAACAAGTGAAGGAAATGGAACCGGATTTCAGTATATGGCAACCGCTCAGCTCCATCACGCTGCATTTGCAAGGCTTGAGCACACGTTTACTCTAAAAGCGAAAAGAAACACACGTCCCTGTGTGTATCACGCTGCTCACGAGTGACGTCAAGCTCTGGAAACCTTTGGCACTTTCACACTTTATTTTTGTTTTCACGTGAACCGTGAGTCGCGTCGCTTGTTGGAAATTTAGCAAACTTCGGCATTGTGTTTTTTAACTTTTGTTGAAAAAGACTTGTATGCACATATACTGTGTCCATAGTATGTAGATTGTAAAACGAGAGATAACTGCAAGGTTACCAAACATGCGGGTTTCCCTGGACATGAACTTTCGTTTTACTGGGTGGTTATGGAAAAGTAATTAATATGCATGAGAAGTGCTACCTGATTGGCCAGTGAATGGAGAAACTCATTACTATTCATAAGAGAAGAGGTACCTGATTGGCCAGTGAATGTGAAAACTCATTAATATTTTGATCCCCAGACATTTCCCCTTTTTCGGCTCACCGCATATGGTAACCCTACCCACCACTGCTCCCTCACTTTAAGTCCTTGGACTTCATCTATTTTCTATGCATATCATTACCTACTTTACCCCACCCACAGAGGCCCTTTGGCCCCTCCCTCCACCTGCTGTAGGCCCTATGACCCACCTCCCCTTCTCTGTGTTGGTCGTCTAACTTTCCTTCCGTTTTCTATTGGCCATTGATGGTCAGACCCCAGCCAACCACATTAGGCTTTTGTAACACCAATCAGCTGCCTAATCCTTCCGCGGTGTTTCTG
Organism: Hippopotamyrus pictus; assembly: GCA_026781145.1. Classification (NCBI taxonomy): domain Eukaryota; kingdom Metazoa; phylum Chordata; class Actinopteri; order Osteoglossiformes; family Mormyridae; genus Hippopotamyrus; species Hippopotamyrus pictus. The sequence goes on along the minus strand of JAODLC010000123.1, from coordinate 29,305,981 downwards.
ACCTCACTGCTGGCCCTCCATGCTACTCTCGGCTGTTTATCTGTTGCCGTAGTGAAGATCAGAGGCGGTCCTCCTGTAGCCGCTTTTAATAGACAATCCCTCCCACTGCCCCACAACTCATGAGGTCAATGTAAGTTAATTCATACAAAAAATCCACAGAGGAAACATGCTAACATATAAACCCAGGAGCGTGTAGCGCTATATAAAGCTGATTTGTTTTATATTTGATGCTTTTTTCAATATTCAGTTACTATTGAAAATGTGCTGCATGGTAGAGGGTCCTGATAAGGTTTTATTTATGGAATCAGCTATGAAGGAAGAAATCCTTTTCTATATATACTTTCTATAAGACTGTGTGTGCCAGAGGGGGTGGAGATCTCATCGAACCGGCTCGATAATGCGGCTACCTCTCCCCCGGCTGACGGCAGGCAAAGTGGGCAGAATAGACAGGCCCTGTTTGTGAGGCCGCGGGGGGGCAGGAGCCTACGGAGGGCGCACGGGCCTGCAGAGGAAGCTGCGTGTGCGTGCGTGCGGGGACATGGAGACGAGGCACTCAGGAAGGTGCATACAGGAAGCTCCGTACCCTCATTTTACTGACAGGACAGGGGGGGGGGCGAGTCAGACATTCCTGGCGCTGAGGGGATTTAGTGGGAGTGACAGCAGATTTGGACATGGGCCCTTGTCACTGGTGAGTCTGTGTAACTCAAAGACAATCTGCATTGTAACTCAGGTATATTTTTATCCATCTGTTCATTTCTCTATGACTATTTATCCAATACAGGGTCACTGTATCGTGAGCCTGGAACCTACCCCAGGAATCTTAGGTGGCAACATGGTTCACACCTTCTGGGCAATTTTTAGGTATGAGTTTACCTGCCTTTTTTAGACTCAGGTGGGAAACTGGGACCCCTGGAGAAAACCTGCGTGAACATGGGGAGAAGATGCAAACTCCACACGGAGAATCGCACCCGCAACCCTGCCGGCATGCAGACACTGCGCCAACAACCGAACTACTGCACCTCTCCAGCTGTCGTCATAAAGCAGAAAATTCTCAGGCTTCCCATAGCTGCTGGAGTCTCTGGGGCAGTATGTAGCTCTGCAGGTTAGGGACCTATGGCTATGTCCAGAAGGTCATAGGTTCAAGTCCCATGGGCAGCAGAGTAATCATATCCCATTTGACCTGTGAGGTCTGGGGACTGGCTGGCCTTGCTCTCTGATCCTCACTTGTCTGTCATTGTGGACCAGGGCATGTGATATGTAAAAGCCCTCTGTACCAGCAGTGCCCCTCCCTCTTCTCATTTTACCTTTCCAAATGGGCTTTAATTATCTGTTCTTTCTAATCAAGCAAGTGTAATGCACTCAACAAAAATCATGTTCATCTCAGTGCTTTATTGGAAAAGTCTGAATGCATCTATGATTGTATAACAATACATACATATTTCAGTATGTATATAGTTGACACATAAATCAATAATTCAGTCATTTTTATTTTGATTAAGCAGGATTAGTAGCCTATAAATGATACCTGAATCTAAATGAAATCCATTACTAATTTATCCTGGTTTCTGCACCATAAATAATAAATAAATAATTAAGGAAGCATTTTAAGTGCAGCTCCATGGAAAATGAGGTGGGTGGCTCCCCTGTGGATTGCTGGGTGACCTCGCTCGTTCGGGGCGGCTGGCGTGATTTCCGTGCGCATGGGGCTGTGCCCAGTGACGGGTTGGGGTCCAGGGTGTCCTGTGCTTCCGGGTGTCACCCCACCCTGCACTGAACGAGGGGCTATTGATTACAGGGAGGCTTCAGATAACAAGGCTGGGCTAATATTCAATCAGGCTGTTATATTCATTAAGAGCTACACTGGACTGAAGAACAGCTGTAGGGCTCCTTCACTGATAATATCTGATGCAACAACTGACACCAATCATGTTATAATAGACTGGGAAGTTTTACTTCACCTTTAAACCTTAACATTCAATGAAGAAAGTTTTGTAGGAATACTTAAGGGGGGGGGGCAAGGTAAATCTGCTAGCATGTTAAACAGAAAATTAAATCTGCTTTATTGGGAATAACACGTTTGATAGTTTACCACCACTTATTGTCATCATTCTTGCAGTTTGATATGGGCTGATTCTCTCCAGATTCACTCATACATTCAATCGTCCACCTAATTTAATTAATATCTATAGGCCTTAACTTTCTTATGGAAAAAAAAAACATTTTCACAAATCCCATTTGGAGGTTATAATCATTAAGTTGTGAAGCTTAGTTTATGCTGCATTCTAAAGCTGGGACACAGAAGGTCAAAGGTCAAAGGCCATTCAGACTATAGCCGTCACCTGCTCCTGAATTAACCCAAGACCTGCTGCTTCGGGGTCCACAGTTAGCTCAACCTCGTTAATCCGGAGCAAATTGGCATGCTGCTAACGGTGATGTATGTATCATGGCGGAAGTGCGCAAGGCAAAAACTGCTGCCAAAGCTAATTTAGTGCAATAAAACTGTCCTCCCCCATGCCCCTTCACTGGCCTGTCAGAGACTAGATCGATCACGCTGGGCTTCAGCACATGCCAAAGGAACCACATGAGTTCATGAACTAAATATGTGCAGGGCATACTGCGCTACCGCACTGGCTTGTGGGTAAGAATCAGGGACCTGAGCCTGGTTTTAAAGGGGCACGTTCAGCTGCAGCACAGACTTGCAACGATCCCGGGCTGCCTCAGTTTTGATGGTTCTTTAAACCTGTGAGTACAAACACAGCACAGTTTTGAAAACTCATTTCGCGTCAGGCGTCAATGTACTGACCTTTGAATGTGTGACGTCCAACTAAGCCAACATTTATTAAGTTATTCTTTTGGGGAGGTAGATACAGTGGTGGCCAAAATTGTGGAAACTAGCATTTTTGGCATTACGCTTTAAAAATTACTACTCGAATCTTGGCAGTAACGTTTATAAACAGTCAAAGAATGTTACAAATATCATACATTGGATGTTTAAATAAGTAACTGGAGCAGCAGCTGAATAAAGTTCTGCAGTCTGTAAAAACTGGAAGTGTTCCCACAATTTTGGCCACTAGTGCAGCTCTCTATTCACTGGTCGCTAAACGTCAGGATGTGTTCCGTGGCTGTTTATTTTGGTACAAATGTGGAAAGAGATACTCCTGATGTTTTGCTCTTGAGAAAGAGCAACTGCACTATAAGTGAAGACGGTCTACATTGAAAAACTTGATGGCCAGATATTTTCCGTCTATACTTTGTGAGATGTATAGAAATAAAACATTTCATTAAAATATTATTGCTGAGTGATTGATGCTAGTTTCCAACTTTTCTCTCTGGGCAGATTTAGCTTTGAAATATACACCGAATTAAAAAATTTTGGTTGATAGGCCCTAATTGAAATAGCTACTTCAATCACTTATTTGCATACGATGCTACAGATAAAGGTGCAATCAGTTATTTGCTGATGAAATAATTGTAGGCCCTCCGTTACCAAACACCAAGCAACTCAATTATTATACAATTATGAGTCTTTAACAAAATGTTAGTTAAGCATTAACCTGTTGGTTCTTTTAAAACCTTTTTCTGGGTGATCTCAAGGATATATGGGGATCTGAGATGTAACAGGCAGGTTTGATCTGTTGATCTGATTAGATCTGTTGCCTGTTGGCATGTCAGATTCATGGTACACCTTGTTTGGCAGAGAAAAGCTGTTGCTCTCAAACACTGTCCACTTAATCAGCTAAGGCAGTGTACTGGTGAAGGGATGGATCAGCCGAGGCAGTGTGCTGGTGAAGGGACGGATCAGCCGAGGCAGTGTGCTGGTGAAGGACAGATCAGCCGAGGCAGTGTGCTGGTGAAGGGACGGATCAGCCGAGGCAGTGTGCTGGTGAAGGGACGGATCAGCAGAGGCAGTGTGCTGGTGAAGGGACGGATCAGCCGAGGCAGTGTGCTGGTGAAGGGACGGATCATCCGAGGCAGTGTGCTGGTGAAGGACGGATCAGCCGAGGCAGTGTGCTGGTGAAGGGACGGATCAGCCGAGGCAGTGTGCTGGTGAAGGGACGGATCAGCCGAGGCAGTGTCCTGGTGAAGGGACGGATCAAACAGGCTGACAGACAGAAGGTTTGCAAACTGACTTCACGCTCCCTTTGAAAAGTATTTTTAGAATTTTTATTTTTAAAATACAAAAATGCGTTGGTTTATTTTCATACAGTGCCTGCTATATTTTGTACTTTATTTTGATACACTTACAATTATGATATTAGGCGTCTAATTCTAAAGTACCTTTTGATATGTATTTGCCCATGGAGTCAACACTGGGGGAAACCTAAGCCAAAACTGTAATATATATTGGGGAGGACATTGTGAGCACTTCTGAATACTGGGGAGAACGTGCCTTGGAGTTGGCCATCTTCAGGAAATCACCAGGCGACATGCCTGCTCTTGTATGTGTCTGTCTGTCTCGGCCTTGTTTACCTGATCAGCGCGCCGTGCTCATCTAGCCCCCTGCCGCTTTCTTGTTGGGGGGGGGGGGGGCTTCATGTTTTTCCTGTAAACAAGATCCACATGTCCCATAATGCACCTGTTGCAAGACTAGGGTATTGTACACTGATATCTCTTTGGCTTAGCATTTAGATGTCCTGGAGTATGGTGCACCTACATCAGAATTTACGCTTACATTTATCTGTGCTTATTAACATTAAGATTAAGATGGACTTTATTGATCCCAGTGGCAAATTCTTATAATTAGGCATAATGAACTTAAGATTAAATATGTAACACTGTTGGCTCACATATCCTGGGTTGGGGGTTCGAATCCCATCACCACTGTGTATGGAGCTGCCACCCCCTTCAGGCTGTATCCCCGCTGCTAGCGACAGACTCCAAGCCCCCCTGCTGCCGGACCTGCTTCATACCTGCCTAAGAAGTAATACCATCCAGGCATTTTTGCATTATTATTAGAAATTATAATTGGTCATTATTTTTCCAAGGAATGGATCCAAAGAGCTCTACTGTATATGCTTTGATAATGACATTCAGAGGTACCGGTCACTGCAAAGGGGGGTTTTATGGGTCAGCATTGCTGTAATTGCTGTGACTTTGCTGGTTATACCTTGCTGGGTGTTTTCTGCTTCTCAGACCGTGATCATGGATATATCTCCTGATAGGTGAACGCAGCCATGTCCCCACGAGCCAATCGGGCTTGACTGTGCCCTTTGCAGTTCTGCCACCTCTATAACCTCCATAGATTTTTCAGACTGTGATCACGGATATATCTCCTGATAGGTGAACGCAGCCATGTCCCCACGAGCCAATCGGGCTTGACTCTGCCCTTTGCAGTTCTGCCGCCTACACCTCCCCCAAAGACCCCAGGCAGCACACCATGAGCAGACAGCCCTCTGTGTCTGATAATTAATGGCCAGTGGGGGGTTACCAGTGCCCTCGCATTCCCCTGGCTGCGGCCCCTAGGTCAGTGAGGGAAAGGCATGCGTTCCTTGTGCTGGCACAGGGTTGGAGCAGGTGCTCCCCTCTGATTGTGGGTGTGCCACCCACACGCCTATAATCCCCTGGGAGGAGTTTAGATCTACACGTTTGTTCCAGCTGGACATTTCGTGAACATTATGCACAGCTAATAATCCCAGGTCAAAAGACCAGGAGAGCAGCTGAATGTTCTCACTGGGGAAGCAGCTCTCCTTTCCTAGGATGTGTTTTTCCATCCTGTGGGCTCATCACTCAGATGCTGTAGAAATATGGGCTCTGTTCAGCCTCTCTATGAATCCATTAAAAGTTATCTGCATCCTTGGCATAATATCGAAGCCATTTAGATGGGGTGTTGGCCACCATCAATGGTGCATATTGGCAAGCATGTCTTCCTTTTTGTTTCAGGGTGTCCAGAATGGGGGGGGGGACTGGAAGTGACATCACTGCTATTTGCAGATGATGTTCTGCTTTTGGACTTAGCTGACCAGAACCTGTGGGCTATACTTGAGTGATTTGATGCAAATGTCATGCAGTTGGGATGAGAATCAGCACTGTCAACTCCCAAGGCCATCGGAAAAGAATGAATTCCTCCATTCAGGTATGGAGAGGAGAGTCTCTCCATAGAAAAGCCATTTAAGTACCCCAGGGTCTTGTTCACGATGGTTGTGAATATGAGCTGTTGAAATCAGGTTTCTCCTGAAGGTTGCGGGAATCGGTCTTTGTGCCTCGGTGAGGAGTTTGGACTCGTGAAGGGAACATCTCAGGAATCAGCTGAGGTGGTACAGCCGTCTTATAAGGGTGCTAAATGGCTTCCAATGTCCGACTGGATGGAGGACTCACAGAAGAAATTCTGGAACCTGTAAATGTCCCAGCTGGCTTGGGAATGTCTAGGAATGTGCTGTAGTTTGTGACCATGGAGAAAGAGACATGGTAGTACTTCTTTGGTAGGCCACTATGGACACTCTCACCAGGACAAATGGTGCATCCATCCATCCATCCATCCGTCTGACTTGCATAACGTCTTACCCAGTACAGCATGGGGTCTATTCCAGGAAGCACAGAGCACAAGTCAGGGGGCACCTTTGACAGGATACTAGATCACTAATGTCTTTTCTAATTCTCTTGATGCTTTTGTGATGTTGATAGGTGCCGCTCTGTATGAGTAGCTAAGCTAATTTAGCATTCATGAGACCCCCCCCCCCCCAAAAAAAAAAAAAAAAAAATCTCTCTTTAGTCCCACTTTAATGCCTTAATGCCTTATTGATTCTCTGACTGCATGGTACCAAATGCAAACAAAATGGCAAAAGGTGCCTTTTTTTTCTGTTTCTTCTCCAAAGCTTGTAAATTCTCAGAATGGAGACAGGGCAGTCGGAGAGTCCAGCGGCCCACGCAGTATTGCCACGCGTCACCGTCAAATGTCACAGCCTGACTGGTAGCGGATATTGTGACAAGTTCTGTTTACTTTGACTTCCTGTGGTTCTGCTGGAAAGCTGCAGAGTGTCAGCCCTCAAGCCTGAGCCCATGAGCCCCCTCCTAGCTCCTCCTGGAAGCGCTTTGCTTTGAACAGGAGTCTGTCAGAGGAATCTGAGAGCCTTTTTCTATTGTGACGTCCCTAAAATGACTGTGTTGTACATTACAGTTACAGGTTGCTGCCTGACCTTACAATCGAAAAATAACAAACTGACACGGCAAATGTTTGTTTGTGCGATTCCTCTTCGGAGTGACTGATCAGTCGTTTTGATCTCTGAAACTTACATACCAGCATACCTGTTACTGTCCGTTTCATTTTCATGAAGCCCATTAGTGTTTTATGTGGCTTCGTGCCTGCTGAGCGCTCGTCCCGCCAGCTCGCCGTCCTTCATGCACCCCTATCCCCGTGATGCAGCCCGCCCCTGACTGTAGCTCCACCCCCATTGGCTAAATCACCAGAACAGCAAAAGCCAAGCTGACCAATTAAAAACAACCTGTATTCTAAACTCATTGTGCAAAAGCATTTTCATCAGTATTGAAATGAAACGGTGCCTTTAACATTAAAAGAAAAATACTTGTTTTTTGTTTAAGCCAAATGGTCTCCAGAAATTTCCACTTCATGACCAGTTTAAAAGACTGTCATGATATTAACCCCTCTTTTGACAGCTAGGAAATGTTGCCGTTAGGATGTTCTTCCTGTCGTCGTTGTGTGAAGATTGTGTTAGATTACTCAAGGGGGCTCTGTTGGTTTCTTTTTCCACATCTGACGCTACTGATTTCGCCATTTTCCCAGTTGAAGGTCCAATAGCTATGCTGTTGCCATAATCTTTGAACTGATGGATGACCATAGTTAACCCATGGAGAGACATTATAGCAAGACCAGGATCCACCAACACCTTACATTCAGATGTCCCGTACAGTGTTATGCACCATGTGTCACTTTTGCCAACATGACACGCAAAGTGACAGGAAAGAGAAAGTGTTAAACGAGGCTCATGTTTACAAAGACGAGAGAGCGGAACCAGTACATGAACCTAAAGCCTGGGTGCTGTTTATAATGTTATTAAGTGAGTAAAAGTTAATTAATACAACAACAATTGCAATATCCCTCTAGCCAACAGACACGATCAAGGTTTAGATCCGTAAAATTATATTTATGGCACAATAATTAATTGAATTTATGTCAGTTGTAATTAGTTTGAAAAGATTTAGGCAGCATTTATATGATTATATGAGTTATGAAATGTTCCAGTATGGGCTTAGTGCTCACAGCCATGTGGACTTGTGGGGGGTGGGGCTTTGTCTGGGGTGTGCAGGGGAAGGGGGGTTGGCAAGTGGCACTGATGCTATCTGCCACTATCTGGACGCGGAACCTCAGCCTGAAACATCAGCGTTAGTGTGCAGGCTAGGAGGGAGAGCCTCCCCCCGGCCGGCAGTGAACACACGCGCGCGCTCCTGCATGTGTGTGCGCGCGAGCAATAACAGAGAGAGCGAGAGCATCCCAGCCAGCCTGCTCCTGGGCTTCTCCTCGAACCACAGCAGCATTCCGCAGGAGCAGCAGGCTGGACGGCGCCTCCTGCAAGGCGAGGGTCTGCTCCTCCTCAGGGGGGGGGTCCGCGCAGTCGAACCGTATGTATTACCCAGATCATATCCATCTGCTAATTTCTCACAGGTGTTTTCTGGGGTGGTGTGGGGTGTTATGTGTCTCAGTCACTGATGGCTGTACTTCATGACCAACTTCGAATCGCAGATTGATCACTGTTTGTTACTCCTGCTGATTGCTTTCATAAAGCAGGTGATTTTCCATGTGTTAGTCGGCCATTTCTATAGAAAAAAATGTGCAATAGTATCGGGATTGATATTGTGGCATTGATGGATTTATTCACTGGAATAATAAGGCTTTGTGACGGGAAAGATTTGGAATGTGGTTCCACCATTGATCGGACCCATTAAATTTCAGACTGCGTGTGAAACTGGAGGGGACTCCGGTTCATGTAATGCAGAGCAAAGAAAAAGGGTGGATGAATAATTATTGTTACACAATATTATTACGTGTTGGAAAAAACAACCTAAGGAAAAGTGTTTGGAAATGTGCAGTCAGGTTGATGAATTGGTGCAAGATAAGTCCAGTGCTAGACTGATAATTGTTTTTGGTATTTGGAGCAGCCTTGGGTGACTGTTGGAAAGAGCAGGGAGAGGAACTATCAGGGCTCATCAATGAAATGTCAGGCGTTTTTTACAGATGGATGGGATGGCGAAGTCACTTACGTGTTTCGTTCAGGCTGTTTGCTGTGGATATGCTGCTGGAACTGTGGCTGAAGTGTTCCGGGTTTCAGGTTTTTATAAGGGGAGGGAGCACCCCCCCCCCCCCCACCAAGCCTTCACATCATAAAATTTGGCTGCTGCATCCAAAATATTTGGCAGATGTTTTATCCCCCAAAGGTACTTCACTTACTTACTTGAGCTTGACCGATGTCACTGGCCACAGTAAGCTGGTGGTCTCCTATGGGGGGGGGGGGGTGGTTCCCCTAAAGCACTCCTCAGCCTGATTCTGCTGATTCTGATTCACTCCCCCAGCTGAAACCATCATGGCGATATAGGGAGTGACCCAGACCAACCTCTGATCCATTTGTAAAGGCTGGTCCTGCAGTTTCATTTGCACTTCCTGTCACATGATCTTTGATTGGCTATACAATGAATGTAATTGATGGGAATGGTGCAAATTCATTTTTGGGCTGCAAATTCATTTTTGAGCAGTTTTAGGTTCTCGCACTCAAATAAAATCATCATCATTCTCATTAACAATGCTGAGCAGCCAACAGTCAATCAGTTGAATATCGCTGCGATTAAAAATAGACTCACCATTAAGATCAGAGCTAATTTTAAAGCGCCTGGGAACTCCCCACACCTTTTTGTCACTCTGGAAGCCTTGTGCTCACACTGTTAAAGGGACAGGCAGATTTCTCTTATGGCAGTGAGCTTGTTTATTGACTAACACATAACTGCTTCTCATTAGTTCTGAGGCTTCTCTCCTCTCCAGCCATATCTGAGTCTGAGGAGTCACAGCAGAGGAGTCTGAGCAGGCACACAGACTGTGGGTGGGTGATTAGATGGACGACAAAAGGATCTCAACACCGCTGTTGCTTTTGAGTCACTGGCTGTTTCAGAGTGTAACATTTGGCTGTCCGTTGTTCTCTGGAACGCTTCCCTGTGTGCAGTGTAGAGCTGGCATAAATTAGCATATTAATTTACCCTGTTTAGACGGCAATAGCAGTACTTACAGTTGAGATTTAATCACCTGATTGGATATGATTTAAAATCCATGCATTTAGAAATGCAACCATTATTCATTTGATTCCATAACAGCCTAATGAGTCCCGACTACAAGCATTTTTTTAAGCAAATGGAGACAGCATTACTATGCATGTTGCAAACTTTCCATAACCAGGTGTTACGGTAGGTCGTTTGTTACCCGCCCCTGGGCCGTCACTGAGATGCTGAAAGACGCTATTACTATCTCTATTACATATCGCTATTACTATCTCTATTACATATCGCTATTACATATCGCTATTACTATCGCCAGTCATTTTACAGTTTGCGGTATGTGAAAGACAGAATAACTCCAGTCTGGACTGGTCGCCGGTTCTAGCCTCACTGGAACACTCACGTATCCGTGGGTTCTGGACCAAGGCCCTTAACCCCCTGCTCCTGGGGCGCAGAATGCAGTGTGACCCCCAGTTCACTCTCAGCTGGGTATGTGCCGGTCTGTCTCATGGAGAGCAAGACCGAGTCCAGGCAGGGAGGAGCTTTCCAGTGCATACTGTACGTGCTTGTGCAAATGGCAAATAAAGGATGATTTCATTCATTACTACCCAAAGAACGCAAAATATTTTTCATGACTAAACAATTTTTAAATATAGTAATGGTAAAAAAGTTTAAATGATAACTATTAATCTGTAAATGTAAGTGCATTTAATAGGTAAATACCACTACACAAGTTAGACTGGATTTATACAATATTAGATTTATTACAAAATAAAAGGGCTATAGTCTTAAAAGACACAAACCTGAAATTTATCTACCTTATGCAACTAAAAAAGATAAACATTTAAACTACTCCTTTTAACTATTCATAAATTATATCACTTTCTCAGATTTCAAATCACAGGTGTTACTGTGGCTAAGTTTGCCCTTTGTAAATGCAGAAGCGCGTAAATTAATTTTAGGTTTTTGCTAGAATGTTTGTGAGCACCTTCGAGAAAAAGAAAGATTTGTAAACAATGCTTTTACTGGATGATCGATATACTGTATTAAACTTTTGTGTAGTGAAGTTTCAACACTGAAGTATTGATCGCTGCATCGGCATTCATTACCGTGCGGCTGAGGAGGACGCCGGATTTCCGGGGAGCTACGTCTCAGCAAACTCTAACAGACAGCATAACCCGCGATGCCTGTGTCATGTCATTGTATAGCTTTATATGCGGCTTGCGGAAGGGGTCTCTTTACAGAAAGAAATAACCTTTTATTGTCTGCCTACATGGATGCTAAAGGGAGAAAGACTGACATCTCCATAAACCCAGCAGATCTGAATCTGCAGGTAGCCTTAGCTTCACAGTCGATGTCGTGACGCGTTTTAACTCCTGTGGTGGCAAAGGGAATTTCCTTTTACAGAACAGAGAGTGAGAATCGATCTGAGTGGGATCATGGGCTATAAGTAACATTACCTGGGTTTAAAAAACAAAATAAGTTGCTTTTGACTTGACACTATTATTGGAAATCAAGTTTCAAGTTTTAATGTCATATACAGATAAAAATGGAACCTCATTACTAGTAATGGAATTCTTGGGCTCAGCATATCTCAAATATATTGCACGGTAAAGTAACACTTAACATAGAATTAGAGTAAAAACACAAGTATTAAATAGTAGAACTAGTAAAATAGTAAATAGTAAAATTCTGCATAGTGGACAAACAGTGTTGGCCATTTGCAGTACTTATAAAGTGACTTTAAGTGGCTTCTGTTCGGTGTAGTGTGTACATGTACATATACATTTACGCATATGTTCCGTGGGGAAGTCTAAAATAGCTGTATTTAAAAGTGAGTGTAGATTTAAAGTAAGTGTAGGTAGGCGGAGCGGAGTTCCGGGGTGGGAGCAGTTCAGTAATTTTGGTGAATCTGCAAATGTTCAGTGTTCAGTATTTCAGCAGTTCAGTAGCCCGATGGCTTGTGGGTCCCTGCACCTGCTGTACGTCTGCCCGACAGTAATACTAGGGTCTTATGTATTTCTGAATAAAGGTTTTTTTCTTTTTCCAATTTTTGCCAGGTATTGAAAACCAAATAAAAGTCCAAAATAAATAAGTAAATGAAGTGAAACAAAAAGGCTGCACTGGACACCAGACCAGTTGGGAAGCACAAGTCAGTAAATATTTATACTTTGAAAAACATATACTACAAATCTGTCTTCTCATAAACTCCATAACTGCATAAAAGTCATTATTATACTGCCAGGAGGCTGAGCGCGGCACTGGATGATGAACCAAGATGGCGTCTCTGTAATAAATCCTGCCGACACAGCAGAACGTCACAGAACGAGATTCTTCTTTGTCACTATTTTTGCAGTGAACCATCAGCCGACTTGCTTTTTCCCAGTCTGCTCAAAGTCTCTTTATTTCTCCTTTACTTCGGGCCGTGCCCCCCACCTCCCCACGATACGCTCGCCGCTCTTTAGCGCCTGCTGATGTGCCGGCACTTTCTGCGCCCACTTGGGGGGGAGGTGCCCTGCATTATGGTGCTGTCTAATAGCCTTCCTGGCACCTCCAGTTACAGAGCTGGATTTCCCTACAGCTCCTCCATTATTTCCTCTCGCTGAAGTGATACACCCCGTTTTCTGAGCCTAATTGTTTCTCAGAAGCAACATGAAGTCTGGAATATTTCCATTATTCCTTAAAGGCAAAACTAATCAGTTCCAAGTTCACCCATAAAACCCAAATTAATCTACCGAAAGATCACTAACACTCAAAAACCTATTTAAACACAATAAAGAACACCTTAAACATCTACTGCCTATCAGTTACTGAGGTAATGAACATGCATTTCTGCCTTTATACAGTTATTTTTGCATTTACTAGCAATGGATGTTTAATAGTGGAAAATTATGTGAAAAATTAAAAAAAAAAACAGGAGGAAGCCCGCAACAGTGCAGGGAGAACTCCACACACGGAGCCGTGGCGGAAACTCGAACCAAATTGTGAGGCAATAGTGCTAATCAGTGCACCAGCACACCGTCTCTAGGCAAGACCAAGAAGGGTAATAATACCGTCATGCCATGCCGAATTCCTGTGCCTGTGATTTGCATTCACAGGATCGAATTTGAAGAAAAATATAGAGATTAAATTTTATTTTTTATCTATTGGCTTTATTACATGATTTCAACCCGGCTAGCTACAGTAGCATTAGCCAATCAGCAAAGTTGTCAGTCTGTAATAACATTTATCATTATATGATTATAGTTTTCATGTATCAACACTTAACTAGGTTAGCCTTAGTAAAATCTTTCCGAGCTTCACCAGCAAATCTTGCCACCCCAGAGAGTTTTTATTCCAAACTGAACACAGCCTTGCCTGTCTCTGCGGCCTGTGAGCTCCTTTGCTTTCCCTCACAAATGGTTTTACGATTACGAAGGATAACAAAAGAACTGTGAGTGAACGTGAAAGTTTTGCGAAGGAACGCAAAATTGTTTTAAAATAATATTCACCGACCCTGTCCATCTATGTGCTCCATATTATTCTGTGTTGGTGAACATCTGGTAGATTAATTAGCTCCTTCTGAAACTAAACACCAAATTTAAGTAGACCGAATGTTTTTGGCCAGTGGAGTAAAGTTGCTGGAAGCCCACAGTAACGTAAATGAACATGTTCCAGATTTTCTTGGTTCCATTTTTAGGTTATTTACATGTTGGTGGACGTTGCCCCAGGGATACTGTCTGACCTTCATCTCTCGAATGTAGGTCAGGTTGGACAAAGCGTCTGAGGGAGCACATTTAAAAAAATACTTAGTACTTTTAGTACTTTTTAAGCAAGCTACTCTTATACTCTATGTCTACACAGTGTCCAGTGTCTCTTCACTCTTCGGTGTGGTTTGAAGAGTGGGTTAGGGGAACGGGCATCGTAACACATGGGCTCTATCACTCGTTTGGATGGCATAGTCAAATTATTGTCTTTGACACAGATAACATTGTTAACCTTACACACTCTCATTAGACTGACCAATAAGTAGATTTTAAATTGACCTTATTGTATATCCAAGTCTATGACTGGACAAACTTGCAGATAGATCTCTGCTTAGGTAGACCTTTGCCGATTAACAGTTTAAATTGTTTGGGTAATACCTACTTTTTAAGTAAGAAACAGGCTATTTGAAGGGTAGAGAGTGAAGAATCAATTTCTCAAAATAGGCTGGTGGCTTTTTGTCATGTGTTTTGCTGGAGTGAGAAAGAATTCTGTTATATTACTCTTCCGGCTGTGTTAGTTCTTACAGACGGTATTCTGTATAACTGTTTGAGGAGATAAGTCTAAACCTAATAATTCAAAGCGGTCTGCATGGTTTCTGCCTCACATGCTTTTTACAGCTATGGTTTACAGTTGTCTCCTTTTCTTGAGATGTTTTCATTTAAAGGATATCTCAGTGAAAGACTTGTGGAGAACTGTTGTTGTATAATAAGAGGACTTCCTTTCTTAGGGACAGAGACTGAGGATCTAACCTGCATTATTACAGCCAGCATGACTTAATCAAGCAAGCAATTAGACTGATAAGCTAAGGGCACAACTCCAGCTTCGGGACATGGTGTCAAATCATAATCACGATTATTTTGGTCAATATCCAAATCACGATTATTTCGCACAATTACTCATTGACTCATTAGAAATATCATGCATTTATTGAACTTTTAAATAAACACGATTCCTAAATGAAATGCTCAGTCATCTCAGTTATTTTGTTTAGTGACCATTGTTGGGAATAAAAATCGTAATTGAAAATAAAAATTTGATCAATTGTCTAGATTTATCATAACATTCAATGATTTTTACCATCCCCCACCACATACCATTCGATGGGTGTAGTAAACAGGTTACAGTGCGAGTGTCAGGGTGAATAAGTTTTATCTCCTCCGTGGCCCTGGGCATTGTAACTTCTGGGCATGACCTCTGCAACCTGCAAAAATAACTTGGACATGACAGCAGACCATCAGCTGAAAGCTGATGATGGGATTTGTACTTAAAACTGCAGAACTAATAAATAGTTCAATTGATGTGAATTTAGACAGTTGTTTTTTCCATTCTTATGGTTTTGAATGAAACACTTCTTAGCATACTTTTAAAGTATTAACCACAGGTCTATGTAACATCGATATGGGCAGGTGAAGATGACCTCTCATTCTTTCAGGGGCATTAACTGGATGAGACACAGCAGACAGGGTTAGGTCTTAGGGCATGCGCTTGTCTTGGAGTCCCTGTGTCAGACTTCCAGTCTGTTAATGTGATGGGAAAGCATTTCAGTCAGGGATGATCGCCAATGGATCACCCTCCCTCTATATGACAGGTCACCTCATGAGAGTTTCTCCGTGATACTTTTTCATATTGATTGGCTTTGCCCCCAATTCACCTTCTCAATAAAACACATCGATTTAATTTTTCAAGCAACTCACCAGGAAGCATTTCCTGATTCCAGGTCTGAAGACCCAAGGACTGTTCCTAAAGAAAAGTAAATCCAGGGACGCCAATGTGAGCCTTAGACACAGGTAGTGTGGGAAATACTCGTACTTTGGGATGGATTTTCTCCTGCTGTGGTGTCTGTGTTTAGCAGCCTCTGAAATTGGGCTTCCCCACATGGCATGAGTCCTGTGTGGCTTCACCTCTGGCGGTGAAGGAGGGGGATTCGTGATAGGAGTGGGAGTGTCCGTATGACTAACAATGCTTATTCGTTTAGTTATATGAGCAACATGACAATACATGCTGAGTCATCTATTATTTTGCTGCTTAAACTTATACTCAATACCTGAGTTGTGATGCAGTCTAAATAAACAGAGATGTAAAGAATAAGTAATTGAAGTAGCTGTAATTTCATAAGACTTGTTTTGGTCCAGGGTAGTTTCCACCACATATCCACGTTGTTTATGTTGCTGCTGCCTCACTTTGGTACGTGTCACTCCCTCCTACTTCTGAAACGCTCCCTTTGCCATCAGTATTACTACATAAACACTTCATAATTTGTACGGCTTGTACTGCCCGGGGATATTTATTATGTTTCAGTTATGCGTCCTGGGTATTGTGAAAAACCAGTTTTCTCATTACGGCAAACAAATCCGTAAAGCACGAGGATCGGAGGGGTTAATCGGGCAAGATTATCGGCTTATGTCGGGAAGGTGAACCAAGCAACATATAAAACACTGTTAAATGTAAAAAAAACATACATCGTCTAGTAGGGGTGGAAATTGGCGGGGAACTCCTGAATCGATATTATATCGGTATGTTTTTGCCGATTCTGTACGTGTCATATTTTTTTAATCGTTTCTGCCGAAGAGCAGCTCTGGTCTACATTTAATTAAAGACGAGGGCTGTGATGATATACATTCATTGTTTGTTGTTCTGTTACATAATTTTCATTTCAATGAAATGATTGAATACGTTTTTTTCCATACGAGTGAAATTTAAATTCACAAGTAGATGTTTTACATAGAAACATTGTGCAGTTGTGGCTGTGAGTTATGGATAGTCCCATGTCACTTAAATCACTAGTTTGGGAATATTTTGGTTTCCCAATAAATTACACAATCGAGAGAGAGTACTTGATAAGAGAAGGTCTTCTGTTAGCTTCGTAATGCCGAAGTAGTATATGTACTTGAAACTCATTTGAGAGAGTGTGTATTCCCGATTCCCGGAGCAAGGCAGAAGGCAGAATCAGCCTCTGCAAGTTAGTCTCCCTGTGATATTTAAGACCTTTTGCCAGGAAATTCAATCCAGGCTAAAAAAAAGAAATAACTAAGGTTACAGGGGTGTTTATCTCTACTGATATGCGACTAATCGGTAGTAGAGAACATGGGATTTAGTTCATTATGATTGTTATGATGCAGTCTTATTTTTTAACTTTTATTTGTACTGTATAAATGAGCGTCTCTCAGGTTTTTATAACTGTTCTTATATTGTGCTTGCAGTTCAAAACAAATTCTGTTTCCCTGCTGTACTGAAATTGTACCCAATCATGAACCAAAACAGCTATCTGTACTCATGTCTGATTAGTTTATAATGCAAAGTTTGAGGAAAAGTCTCATTCATGCTAATTCATACTCTTGCTTATTCGCGATGGCATCATGCCAGATGTGTGCATCTCAGTCCCTTAAAATCTGGCCGTGTGCAACTGGGCCATTTCGCTTTAAAACATTACCAAATGGCTCAAAGGTTAACAATATTGTTTGTTGTATTTTATTGAAGGCTAAGAAAATTAAGATTTTTCTAGATATTAAGTGTACTTTCAATGGTTGTCAGATTTCTGTTTTTTGAACCCTGTGCCAAATAAGTTTTGCATTCAGAAGTTTCGTTCCTGAACATTCACCTGTTTTGAGAGCAATGTCATAAACTGAAAAAAGCATCTGTTGGTGGACATAGTGGAGTGAAACGCAACTCAGATGTAAGCATCGCTTATTTTTGTCTTTATTTTGTGGCTTCTGTTTAGAATATGTACAAACTGAATATAGACATGTTTGCAAACAGGGAAGGAAAGCCAGTATTTGTGTTTCGTTTTCACCATTCGTTGTGTTTCGTTTTAATAAAAGTGTTTGTGACCGTTCACATGCGGTTTTGAAAAATGAATATTTATTCAACTTCATAAAAAAACTGAGATACATGTCATGTACTGCTATTCTGTCTAAAAATGCTGAGATATGATTTTTGGTCCATATCGCTTAGCCCTACTGGGTATCCAAGTATAGTATCGATCTCCTTTGTCAGACATGCTTCTTTGTTATTGCACTGGGGTAGAATGAGAAATGCCAGAGTAAGGGGGGGTAAAGGTTTTCCCCGGATGGCTTAGGGCTTCCCTCAAGTGGCAGCGCTGCGGGGGCCCGGGGGGGGGGGGGGGGCCTGTCAC
>JAODLC010000123.1:29268055-29287790 GCA_026781145.1 Hippopotamyrus pictus | reverse complement strand
GGGGCGGGTGGGGGGGGGGGGGGGAGCCTGTCACGGCAGGTGAGCCTGAGGTTGACCCCGCGTCTGACGGATAAGGGCCCCTGGCTGAGATGACAGAACTGAACTGCTGAGGGTTGATGAAGGGCAGACAGGAAGTGATGCGTGAAGAAGCATACTGTATACCAGCTGAAGGGATACAGGGAGCTACCTAGCTGAGAGTCTGTATTCCGTGCCTCTTGCTTCTAGGAAGTATGTGTGTACTGTATGTAGTTGGTTCAGAGGCAGAGTCAGTCATTGGATTTGTTCAATATGTAAGTCATCTGGTGTTACCACACACTGAGTACTAGGGAAATATGAAGACCATAGTTTATTGTAAAGCAATCGGATTCCTTAATTCATGTATAGTTTGATAAAATGGTAAATACTTTCTATAATTTACTAATGTAGCTCCATCCATCTTCCCAGGGTCCAGGGACTAATGTAACCGGTTTACATTATTTATACTCTTGCAAATGTTCTTGAATTATTTACACACATCTTATGTCAACTGACCCTTTTGGTCAACCTAGGTTAGGTGATTAATTATAGATGACTAGGTAAGAAAAACCTATGGCAATGCATCTGCTGTACAGCATGGTGATGATCAGCTTTTTGTTTTAGAGATTCTGGTGTGTTTCAGTCATTAGCAGGCAGATTGTTTGGTCCATAACGTCACTCGTACTGATTTTGCCGGAGCCGTCATCCTGTGAGGGTATGTTTCAGGGTATCCAAAGGAAAGCCCATGGTGTTTTTATAAAGGCAGTTATGCTGTACACCTGTTGAACACTGAACACAGGCAGAAACTAGATATGATGTTGTTGGAACAACACAAGCCCATTCCCCGGACAACACTGCCACCTCCTCTCCCATCTAATCCCTACTCCACCCACACTCCAAACCTCTACAATTTCTAGAATTACTGGATGGATTAACTGGAAATATAAAAGCAAATAAACGTGTTTTTAGCCAAATACTGTGAATCCTAATTGTGACACATCCTATTGATTTATTACACTTTCCACTTACATGCCAATTTCCTACCAGTCAGGCAGTTAAACATTTCTTTGTGTATGTCCTTGTGTCCTAATCTTAAAATGCCATTTCTATTATTTATATTCTTTATATGTCTAAATGTTTATATTCTATTTATGACTTTCTGATTTGCACTATGACCAACATGTGTAAAGGGCTGCCCGTGTAAAGGGGTGGATGTGTAAAGGGCTGCATGTGTAAAGGGGTGGATGTGTAAAGGGCTGCACGTGTAATCTGTATAATGTAATAGATACCAAACTTGTGAAAATAGCACTAAACACTGACAAACAAAGAAGAAGTCGTTATATTAGCATTTTAAATTTAGAAATAAACTTGTATATTTATTGAGTCGCTAGACTAGCTTAGAGCATGCATACAAATGGCAAAGAAGCTGACAAAAACTGACAACAGTGTGTACCTGGATGGTGCCGTTCCTCCCTCCCCCCTATTTAATCACCACTCCTCCCTCATCCCCAACCTCCATATCTAACCTCGCTACAGTTGGCTTGGGCTGTAGTCAGTTTTTCATATCATCAAACTGTCCATATAGGGGGTACATCCATGATTCATTTCACCAAATATTCACAGTCAACCGAAAATAAGAAGCCCAGCTTTGTAGGACTTATCGTAACGTGATCGGGTCTGCTAGATCTGGCCTGTTCTTTCATGTGCGACCATTACCCACCAGAGGCCCTCAACTTCACTTGAAGGTCAGATTGCATGGATAGAATCTCGTCCTGCAGCGCAGAGGAGTTCAGGTGATACAGTGATCCGATTTCAGAAGCCAGTGAATCAACTTCAGTGTCATCTCCAAATGGAAATGACCTGAAAGTGACAATCGGCTCAAGTACGTCAAAGTCTTGTACGTGTTTGTCAGTATCTGACCTGACATTTTGAATCTGCTCTATGTCACGCTCACAGTCAAGTTCTATACATTACTTTCCTTACTTTTCAAGTTCAGATACAATATGTAGCCAATTCACCAATTTGTGCTACAGTTCAGAGAAGAATTCATTTAGTTTTCCCTTGAAAGCATTAACTGAGCTGATTGTGTTGGCCGCAGGTTGTTCTTTACTTTGCAGCTGTAAATTCAGCTCATTTAACATGTTCATCAGGTCAGTTAAAAAGGCCATATCTAAGAGCCGCTGCTTTTCCTCAAGTTATTTGTATTCTGCATTTTCTGTTTTAATGGGAGACTCTCTACTCTGGGCAGCCGCCCTCTAAATCTTTGCAAGAATTTGCCCCTATACTCAACCACCGAGTATCAGTTTTTAGTAACAGATCTGTGTGTTCTGAGTTAGTTTCCTCCATAAAAACCCGGAACCGTCATCTGTTGAGATTGTGCCCGAATGCAGCATTGGGATTTTCACCGAAACGTTCATGACCTCTTTCTTTTCTGCACATATAGTTTGCTGGTGAATTATGCAGTGTTAATTCAAAAAGTGGCGGAATATCTCCTCTTTTTTTGCATTTAGCTATGAATCCGTTGGAGCGGCTCACCATTGCAGGTGCCCCCCCACTGCTGATCGACACTTAGACTTTGGCAGCTGTGTTTTTTCAACTAAGTCCTTAAATGTGTGAAAAATGTCCTCTCCCCACTCCTGTTCCGCCGTCAAGTCTTTAAACACCATCCTAATAAAGATACATAATTGTGCTGTATCAGTTAGGTCTGTTGACTCATCTAGCTGGAGTGAGAAACACCCACAGCCTGTTTTGTCCCTTCGGAGCTCCTGCCTCAAATCAACAGCTCTCACAACGCTGCGGATGGATTTAATGGTGGACACTAGTTTAGGTTTGTTCCTAAAATTCTAAAATAATGAGACAAATGCCTCTTTTTTATGTTTAACTAACCGACAATACAACTGACCCGGAGTCACGCTTTAGCGGCTGCCTTTGTTTTTGAGTTTGGCTGTAAAAAGTGAACGTTGACCGATCAACTGAGATTTCAGTTCTTTTACCTTTTTTCTTCTAATCTCGCTTTTTGGAGGGTAATCGACGCTGTAGATTTTGTGAAGCGTTTTCTTTTTTGCGGAATAGCGATGCTCCTTTGGCTGATCAAAGAGACACATTAAGAGTAAGACGAAGTGGGGAGAAAAAATCTCCCTCCCGCTCAGTATGGAAGTGGTAAGTTTTCAGCTTCTTACTTGGTCCTGCAGTCATTTTAATTTATTTAATGTGTGTGAAATCGCTTGTAGCAAAGCTAGCAGTGACGAGACTGACGCACTGCCTACTTTTCAACAAATGTTAGCTTATGGTTTCGTTTTCTCCGCTCACCAAAAACACATAGTGTTAGGCAGGATTGCCAGCTCTCACGCATCTGCTGTGACACTCATGCTTTGAGACTCTCAGGCTCATCCAAGAAATCTTACAGCAAATCTATATTATTCCTTCATAAAATTAAAATTAGCTAAATCAAGAGCGTTGGAATAGTTTGCAAACCCTACGGACTATTTACAAGGTAATAAAACTGTTACATACATGTAAGTGTGTGTGCATGTGTGTGCAGACTGATCTCGAATTGAAAATCTCACTCCAGCCAGCCGACCAAAGTTAGGTACTGTATGGTACATCCAGCAGTCGCAGATTATCTTATACCCGCCGCAAAGTTACGTTAAGCCAGCTAACTGAGAAATCCTGCTTCACGAAACACCCCCCAGGATTTCTTCATTGATCAGATAACTTAAGCCAAATGTAAGGATTATCCCAGAAGAAATGAACGAAATAAATGCATTAATGAGCAGAGAATGTTTTAGTGGAAGAAGAGTTGCCAGTGGCACACTCTCTGGGAAAAGTATGAGAATGACTGTGGGGAATCTGCTTTAGTAATATGCAGTGGAACCACCTCAAGACCACAGATTGCAGCCTAGCATGTAGTGAATGTGCGTGGGGGCAGTCCACTGCCAGAAGTTCTTCCTCGTGATCCGATACCAGATGTTTCATGTGGCCAACCTCATTATCTGACTATTCTAGGGCCCGTCTATTGGTGGAAGGAGGGTAGCCAAGGTGTCTCCTCGGCTGTGAGTCATGAAGCCGGGTTGCCCTCTACCTTCTTAGTGTGTCCAGCCTCAGGGCATGTGTGAGGGCTCCCTCTTAGGTACACCCTAGGGACCAAGGTGCCCACAGCTTAAGAAGGACCTGCTGATGTATACTGTACATAAAGATGTGAATATAACTCTTCAGTGCAGGGTTATGTTTGGCCATAATAACCATTATATTTTTTACACGAATAACCTTTATAAAATGAAGTCAAAGTTGAAGTCAAAGCAAACAAGGGTTTTTGATTGTTTATGCTTAGACAACTTAATCCAAGCCTGGAATAACGTTCCACCATTAATAGTACTCTGGTTTGTGTCAGTTATATTTGGGGTAGCAGCTGGCATACTGGTTATGGATGAAAGCCTGGAAGGTTAACAGCTCTTGAGAAGGAACAGCAGCTACCTTGAGCTATTTGAGTAAAAATATTCAGCTGAATAAGGGAGAAAATTGTCAAGCCAGGTGCCACTAAAACTACCCAAAAGTTGGGGATGTTACAACAGGGCATGGCAACAGGAACAGAGGGATGATTCGATGATTCAGACAGAGGACTTCATTACACTCAAAATGAACATGAAGGGGGAACCAGAAAAGAAAGGGACCTCGAGGGGTCAAAAACAAAAACAGGAAAAACAAGAAGTAACTAAAGTAATCAAAGAAAGTGAACACTAAGAGATGCAAGAAAGAACAAAATCGGGGAACAGTGCAAAACTGGGAGCAAGACTGGGAAACAAACCACAATGAGTGATTAAGGAACAGAACAAAGTCAGGCACATAAATACACTAATGACAAGGATAAAGGCAGGTGTGGCCTATAAGAAACAGGGGCACTGAGGAGCAGTTATGAAATAAAGTTACAGAAAAAGTCCAAACGCCCAGGAAATTAAAACAAGGAAAACCAAACAGACAGGGAACAGGTTGCAAAAAAAAAAAAAAAAAGAGGAACTAATTTAAATAAACACCTGCTGAACTAAGAAAACCTAGAAGTTAAATAAGTAGTGGAGGCTGGTCACTGACCAGCCTTGAACCCACAACAAGGAGGAAGTTGGGATGGTGGCTTAATCTCTTAATCTCTTTGGTTACGCGAGCAGGGAAACACACTAAATGCTAAATGAGATGGCCAGCAAGAACTGGCCAAAATGGAGAGAAGACACATGGGACAGGGCCAGACAGGCACCCATCCTGACAGGGAGAGCCAAGAAAACATCTTCCCTGGGATGGAAAACAAGAAGGACAAAATGTGCTTGACAAAATGTCTGTTAGGAAGTCCATGATCCAGGACACTGTAGAGACACCAACTTACATCTCCTAAATCATGTTACTCGTAAACGGTTCTTTAGAAGTGGAGTTAATCAAAATATGTCTCTTATGGCACAGCATAATGCAGGCAAGAAAGAAACGTGATAATCCACTACTCAGGTGTTTAATGAACAAACAGAACACATGGAGGAAAAGCACCTAAACAAAAAGACAGTGAGGGTCAAAAACAGGAAACCAAACAGACTAAACTGAAGACATAACTTACAGAACCATAAATAGGCCTCCAATGTAACCGAGCAACAGAATTAGAGAGAGAGAAGGAAAAGAAAGTATAACATAACCACAAACACACTGCAAAAACTACAATGACAGACTACAGAACCGAGTGGGGCATGCAGTACACAGATAACCGGACTAACAAGGAAGCAGGAGTGGAACATAACCAACCCAACCAATCAACTGAGACATGGGGCAACAAGAATCAGGTGTAGTTAACTAACACTAACAAGCACTCAACTAGGGAACTAAACGGACACCCAAACTAGAAAACATAAACTCCACACTAGGGATACAATGCAAGGGTAATTAAAGCAGAACCAGAACAGAACATAAGCAGGGCAAACCTAGGACAAGAAAACTGAAATAGAAAATAAACACTGGGGAACAAAAATCCAATAAATACAAATAAACAGATGAAGCTGGCCTCTAGGCAGCTTCAAACCCATGACCAGTGCTGTTTTCACACTTTCTGACTTGCACACTTAACCCCTGGGGCTATGCGGCAGTCCAGGGAGCAGGGGCGACACACTAGGGCTAAAAGACAGGGAGGGGAAACGCAGGTTAGCCAGTGATGCTTGATGACCAAATGGAGGGCCAGCTGGGACAACACCGACCCCAACAATATCGACATGGTTAAAGATCTATTTTTATAACCTGAAGGTTAAAGGTTTAAGTTCCAGCAAGATTACTCTCCAAAATTGCTTGAGGGTAACATCCATCCATCCATCCATCATCTTCCATCTGCTTATACAGTACAGATTTGCATTTGGAACCCATCCAGGAAGTTCAGGGCACTAGGCAGGGGATGCCCTGAATTAGATGACCGTCCATTGTAGGGCACACGTACACCATGTGCAATTTACATACATCTCATGTCAACTGACCCTTTTGGTCAGCCTGCTTTCGGTGGTTCCTTATGAAGTCATTTATAATTAATTCTCATGCAAACGCATCTGTTGTACAGAATGGCGATCAATAGTTTTTAGATATTCTGGTGTGTTTCAGTGATTAGCAAGCAGATGGTTTGGTGCATTTTACAGAACCCACTTTGCATGACTGTGGGAGGAACACAGTCATCACATCACAGTAGCCGGGGCATCACACAGAGAGAGCAGAGAGCAGGGACAGGACTGGCAACCCCACTCAGAGAGCAGGGACAGGACTGGCAACCCCACTCAGAGAGCGGGGACAGGACTGGCAACCCTACTCAGAGAGTGGGGACAGGACTGGCAACCCCAGTGATGGAGGTGCTATTCACTCATCCAGCTAGTAGCTAGTAGACTGTTCATCTGTATTCAGTGATGTGTTAAAATATAATAAAGCTACAACTGGCTGCTTTTTCATATCTAGCTCAGTGTTGCTTAGTTAATGACTCTCCCTCCTATGAAATTGAATCACACACACACACATGCACTTCACACGCTTGGAGCTATCGGTTTATTACTATTGCTTTTGCTGTATTGCAGATAATTCCTCTTCTGTTGAAATGGCGCTGTTACATCAAAATCTAGCTGCTAGCTAAATCACCCGTGTGACTCAAGCGATATATATCGCTTTATGTGAGGGTCCTTTTTACACTAAAGGGCGTAGGACAAAATACAGAAGCTCAATGAAATAAAATGGAACACAGAGACATCAAGGGATATTTAAACTGTTTATTCGGCGAGGAGGGATTACCCAGCGGAGCCGCGTGACTCACCCGCTGTCTGCTGTGCCCGCAGGGTGCCACGGCTGAGCTGCCCCTCGCCAATCCAGGCATGTACCAGCTGGACGTCGCGCTGAAGAGCGGAAGCAACCTCGCTGTGAGGGACAGAGGGGGTAAGCAACCTGGGGGGAGGCGGGGCCCTCTGCTCGCTCTCTGCGGTGAGAGCCACGGCGCGTTTTATGGGGTGAGGACGCAGAGGGCCGGCAGCGCGGCTAACAGAGCCAGATCCCTGCGGTTAAGGGGCTTGGTCCTGAACCATCTTGAAGCTAATCACAGGCATCCTTCCTATTGGCTAGATAATGCGAACGATGTGTCATAGGTTGGATATAATGTGCTATCATGTTTTGTGCATTAAGAACTGCAGTATGTTTTATACAATATAGTACAATTTCACAATTATATAATTATAATATAATTCTGTACAATTACATTTTTATCTTGATTGCCAGCTTTACAAGGTGGAGTCTCTGTCCCTTCTTTGAGAATTTTATTTATATATATTATTTATATAGGATATATATATATATATATAGGATATATATACTGTATATATATTCTTTTTTTTGGATTTCCTTGGCCAAGACGTTTCTGTTCAATCAGAATTAGTTTATGTCCCCAGCTAGTTACCAGCAGAGCAGAGGATTATCCTTAGAAATGAAAAGGCCCCATATTTTCAGTTTTGAGGTGCGAGGACTGTGAGAAGAGAAAGTGAGTTAGGGAGAAACAAGGAGCAAGCTCCTCTGCTCAGCTGCAATCAGTGAAGGATTACTAATGATCTACAGCAGTGCATCCGGACCTGGTCCTCGGGGAGCCCCAGACGCTCCCAGCTCCCTGCCACAGTTCAGATTTTCCTGCGGACCAGTTCGGGAAACACAAATATACAGCAATAGAGTGGTGAGAGAGACTGACCTAGAGATAGAGGCTGAGGGGACCTCACAGTGGATGGCTGCTATATTTGCTCTTTGCCTTCCAGCTCTCGTTCTTTCCCTGTCCGTTGGACCTTCCTTGGAAGCTGTCTGATGTGTTTGTTTCCCTCTCCTAGTCTGTTGCATCCCAAGAGTTCTAATAAACTCCATTTCTTATCAGGTTCCTTCTGCCAGTCCCTTTGTCACAGGAACATGTTTCCTACTCCGACGGAGCAGATCGTGCGTTTCATGTGGATGTTATGCTTCGAGTTCTGTTGAACCAGCCCGGATTTCTCTGAGTAACTAAAAAATTCATGCTAGGTGATAAATTTATCTGATCGATGGATTGAACTTTGTGCTCATCGGTTGAGCGTAGGGTGGCAGGTATCTAGCAGGTCGCAGGTGGCAGGTATCTAGCAGGTCGCAGGTGGCAGGTATCTAGCAGGTCGCAGGTGGGAGGTATCTAGCAGGTCGCAGGTGGCAGGTATCTAGCTGGTCGCAGGTGGCAGGTATCTAGCAGGTCGGCAAAGAGATCCAGGAACGAGCAGGGGAAGGCGACACAGGGACAGAGGGGCAAGCGGCTCGAGCGCCAGCAAACGCCTGGCACTGCCAAGCTGTGGGCACAGCCAGGAGGAGCAGGGGGGCTGGGGCGAGTCACAGTGATTATGGCATGGAGAAAACTCAGGATTATATGTTTTACTCAGGTATTATATGTAACCACATACATATTTTCTTACATTATGATCTCGTAAGAATCTCTTAAAAATGACCTATGCATTATCCATGAGTAACTTACAGCAGACAATAAAAATGAATTAAACAGCCTGTCAGAGCTGGTTATTGACAGTGCTGAAAAACATTCAGTCCAGTCTCCCACTGGTGTTAACTAGTGTATATTTGGTCACACTCTACTTGAGGGGATGCAGATAACTTACTCAATTACTCAGTTACTACTCAAGAACAAATCATGGACTAATATAGTTCCTACATGAAATACATGAACCATCTTGTTTGATTAATGATGAACAAACATAATATCAGTACATAACCTACACTTAGTTACTGGTTAATTAAGCATGTAATACTGCATTATTTGTGCCCCCTCGAGTTGTGTTACTGTATACTTTATATACGGTTCCTCCTGACCAAATATTGGTGTATTTTTATTGTCTTCATGATATTTCTACATTTCTGAGGTTCCAGCTTCCACTCATGCTTCACTGTCACTCGCTGGGCCCCGGCTGCCGCGGAAACGCCGCCCGCTGTCACACACGGCCCATAACACAGCGCCCGCACTCCGGGCTCCTCCGCGCAGCTGCCAGCGTGCTTGAAATGCGCTGGCTCGCTACGCACGCGGGCCGAGTCAGTGCCACCGCCACACACGTCCTCAACCATCCAACAACTGGCACACGTTAAATTTATGGTAATCCGGCAGATTGTATTTTGCATCTCGTGTGCTGTGTCATATAATAATATTTATACCGAACCACAAATAGCAATCCATCAGCTTTTGCAAAACTGCTGTTTAAAAATGTGAACATTCATGAATTCAGCAGAATTTTAAACAACTATTTACGTTCACCTTCCATAATTGCTGATCCAGTACATGGTCATGGTGAGCCTGGAGCCTACCCAGGAGGCACGAGGATGCCCTGAATGGGATGCCAGTCCATCACAGGGCACACTCTGACAACGAGGGCAAGCCATATACCACCCACTTTCTGTACTCGCTTGTCTAATGTGGGTTGGTGGTTTTCTTCAGCCTATCCCAGAAGCTACAGGCACAAGGCAGTGAATATCCCAGGATGGGGCGTCAATCCATCGCAGTCTAGAAACGCTAATTCACTTAAAATTGATTTTTTTTGGACTGCAGGAGGAGCTGAAACAGATGGGGAAAACATTAAATGAACACACAGACACACGCACAGACACACACACACACGCACACACAAGGAAACCTACAACCCTGAAGACGTGAGATGCTACCCAGCGCGTTGCCATGCTGCCCTTCAGCAAATATTTGATGCAGATGCATTTATGAAGTAAGCCATTTAAAATGCTAATGTGGCACAAAAATGCAAACTAGATATTTTGTAACCTCTGTAGCTTGGACGTTTTACATTTTTTTTCATAAACATGCCAATATACATCTGGCCACTTGACATACTGGGTTCAGGTTTCAGTTAGGTACATACACCTAATGCGGGCAGTGTACTTTGGAGGGTGGAATCGTCAGTGCAGGCTTGTGTTGACAAGCTGCTGCCCTCCCTTGCTTGCATTAGGCTTGTGGCCCCAGACGACACACTTAAATCGGAGAATATGCAGCATCTCAGAGCCGCTTCACACCCCCTCGTCTTGGGCCAGCAGCCTGGGCTCGCGTTCCGTTTTCGTCGCTCAGTGTATTCTGCCTTAAAAAGAAGGTGTTACACCGAATGTGTCAGGGCGAGACTGGCAAGAGCGATATCCTTTAGAAAAACACACACACACACTCACCCCCAATCACCTCCTGCCACTCCCCAAGGCTGCATTTGTTAATTACAACTAATGGAAGCGTACTTACAGTGTAAAGGAAGTGTAAAGGAACATATTGATCTCTGGAGAAAGACTCTGTTTCAGGGTGTTTCTTCAGCGTGCAGCTTTTGGCAGTGGTACTGGACAGAAAGGACACTTTCATGGACTTAGCTATAAAACAAGGTTTTCTTCGTCCTTTTCTGTGGTACTGGGGTGTCCTGTGAGAGAGTTAAGTACAGATACTTGGAATAACAGCTTGAGTCTTATCGTCTGGGATGGAGCCAAAGTGGTACCCAGGACCTGTGAAGGGCTTGGAAGGGGAAGCAGCCCAAACGAGTCTGTATTTTACGCTTGGATGAGCATTGAAAGTAGGTAATCGCAGGAGGCAGCGGTAGCTGGAGGTGAAAGCGGTATGGAGGCAAGACACTGGCTCTGAAGACCGATAAAGCCGGGGAACCGCAGCTGCCTAGTGTCAGCCCATTCACATGCACACCCTGGTGCATGTCACCAGTACTGCACTACGCCGTGGCAATTCTGCGTCGCAATCTGACAGCACAGGATCATCAAAACGCATTTCCACTGAAGGAAAACCACGTATGCAAACTCTTTTCGACTGTTGCTCTGCGTTGATTTTGATGCCCAGGACATAAGTCTCCCTTACTGTAAGGGGACGCTTGTTCTGTAGTCTACCTAAAACAGAAAAATGGACCTTCAAATTAACTCCACATTTTGCATGTGTGGCACATTTGTTTAATTATTGATTTTCTTTCCTATATAAATTTGGGGCAGGCTGTCACAAACATTGCCACTAAGTGTTCCCGGTGACCTGTTCTGTGCCCATTATACCTACTGTAATTAAGAAGAACACCTATTCTTCTAACTTATGCTGCTTAATTTAACGTGGTTTAGGAGAAATTGCATTAACCTGAGCGTTATTACAGGTGACTAAAGACACTGTCATATGAAGGTTGTCCGGTAAAGAGCACTGTATTTGTTTGAATTTTAAATCACAAACTTTTTTATTCTAGTAACACATACAGTATGTCTATGAAAATACTGTAAGAAGGTATAGATAGGAAAGATCCTGAGAGCTTAATGATTTATTCAGCGTCAAACCAAAACAACAGGAAACGTGGTGCCATTAATTTGTTAAAGGGAAAAAAAACAGCCATTATTGTATTCCACAGACATCAGGGAATGCATATGGTTTTAGTTCTGGTCCGCAGCTGCAGTCTCAGATGGTTTGGAATGTAAGGCAATAACTCAGTTTGTTTCAATGGCTCTTTTTCAAACTTTGCACAGACATTGTATAGCTGAGGAACTAAAACTCAATAAATTTTGCGTTACATTGTCCCAAAATAAAAGCAGCACCATTTAGTGATAGCAAAATAGGGCAGTTTTGACACTTGTTTCCATTATTTTTATGACTCAAAAACGATTTCATGGATCCTTTTCAAACTTTGCAGAAGCATGATATGGCTGCCAAATTGGAACTGCTTTAATTTTGAGACAGACTGCTCCAAAATTTAAGCTCTGGCACATAGTGACAGCACAAAAACAAGGTCTTTTGAGACTGTTAGTGCAATAACTCAAAAAGTATTCGCCTGATCTTTTTCAACCTTGCCTGTTGCATATTGAAAGGGTGCAGATCTAAATCTGATCAAATTTTGAGGCTGATGACATGAAAATTGTCATTTTAGTAACAGCAAAGAGAAGGATGAGGTGATCAGAAGCTTATCCTTGTGAACAAGATCAATCTGTTTGTTATTATTTACTCTATTGTATATGATCTTTGATGGATCTTACTACCACTTCACAAAAGCATTATATGGATGAAAATTTGCATTAAAAATGTACACTTATTCAGATTCAAAACTGTAAAGGCAACAACAGAGGGCAGCAAAACTGAAATTGGAAACAAAGGGCAGCCAGAGCAAGAATTATACCATGGTAGTCACCATCTTGAGGATGCAGCCTTCTGCCATCTAAACGTATGCTGTGGATCTCCCATGAACATTGTACAGGGTGTTCATTGTAGCTATAGTCAGTGTAGTGTCTTCTTAAACGTGACGATTAACGTTTGCACTCGTCCCGCATATTGTGAGATTGTCCTGTGTTGAAAAATAAAAGAGGCAGCTGCCTTGGGCACCAGCTTTGGAGGCGGCCCTGACTCACCCCCCAGGCTCACGACGCCTCGGACTCCAAGGGCCCACGTCGGCTTGGGCAGGTACTGTCTGCTGGGCCACGGCTCTGGCAGGCAGATCACGAGAGAAATGTCTTGAAAGGACGCTTGTATCATTATAATACGGTATATATTTAGAATTCCAAAGGGGCGTCCTGTGGTCTTTCAGAAGATTAGTGTCTGCGTATGTTGTCATAGAGATCATTCAGTGTTCTTACCCTCAGCTTAAATGATAAAATTACATGAATCTGGACTCTTAATACAGCTTTATTTTTTGATAGCTTTATAAAGAATTTTTAAAGAATGGAATCCTAATTAACACAGAGACCCCTTGCAGAATCTGACGGATATGGTTGAGTGCTAAATAAATAAATAAATAAATAAATAAATAAATAAATAAATAAAAGCATGAGTACTTGTCAACACAATTCTGCCTGCAGGGGGCCTATACAGGTCACCTGGTAGCTCTATATGATTCCACTGGTCGGAAATACATTTACGGCTAGAGATATGCGGTATAGAAATTCATCTTCTCCCTTATTATGGTATGATTTATTGCTGGATGACATAAATGTGTACCCTTACTGATATCTAAAATTTAAACAATCAGAAAATAAGGAACTTTGATAAACTGTCAGTACGAAACATCTCTTGCTAGCACACATCAGCAAATCACATCACCTCACAGAAACAAACGTAATTCCAACCAGTGATACGGTAGCCTTTGAAGAATAGACAACCTATTCACAACAAATAGGATAGATTAGAGAGGTCGACTGAGTTAGCGGAGCACATGCTGCTCTTTTAGTGATATCATGGTGCTGCCAAGGAAGGAAATTTGTAGTGTTGAATGTAGTGGCAGCTTTAAAAAAGGAAATGTTGTGAACAAACACATGTTGGAGGTTTGGCGGCACTTTTTCAGTTTAAAGCCTGACACCCAATATGAAGCACCGCAAACTTATTTCACCATTCTACCACCAGCGGAGCATACAAAATGCAAGTGCTTACATTAACAAAATATGCATATATTTTCAAAAATATTTCAAACGGAGCCTAGCATGGAATTCAAATAATGAAGAAATATTTATGAACATTTTATGAGAAGTGATGTCCGACTGCAATTTGAAATGTGAAATGAGACTTGAGAGAAAGGTATGTCCCCATTTTTTCTACCAGATACTTGTTCTTGAAACTCATCCTGAGCTATTTTTAAGTTACAGGTATGGCAGTGTTTTGGTATTCTGCGTGACCTTGTGGTCTCAATTGCAGATTGACAATGTAGCCAGCCATGTAGCTGGTATTTACTCTTCTGGATGACTCTGGAATCGTACCAAGTTCCTTCTCTGCTTTTTAACACTTTGCTGATAGTTATCTGTTTATTCTGGGTGGTAAATTCCTTGAATCCAGATGCATTTACTCTGCACGTGGTCATGATTGCCCTGCCGGCTGGCACACTTTATCGTCATATACAGGCTTAGTACTTGGCAAATCAAGCTGATCCTGATATATAGTTACTAACCCATGCCTGATGGGTGTCATGGTGGCATAGTGGAAGGCTACCTTAATAGGGCTGTAATGATATACTCAACTCACGATCGGATTTGATTCAGTTAACTGCGTTCCTGATTCGGTTCACTCACAGTATTTTAAGAAAAATCTGAATAAAGAAAATTAGTTAATTTATTCTTATATCTGAGGTAATGCCTTGTCGTTGCATTTCAGATGCAACAATTATTTCCCATGTTGCTACTAAGAAATATAACAATAGGGAAAATAAATCTGATCACTGTACTGAATATAAAAACACTGCAGTGACATCGTGAGGTAGAGTGAGGCTCAATTTACTTAATTTGTTAGGAACACAAGCAAGTCCACATTTTCAGGCAACAACAATATTTTTGCATTCACAATATCTCCTGCAGTTGAAAAACTCATTCACTTGGACCAAAAATTGCTGGAGTTGAGAGATATATTGTGGTCAATGGGGAAAGCAGTGAATTATTTTCTCCGTTCCATTTCACTGGACAGCTTGGAGGGTACAGGCAGTGCCCGGGTTACCAGTCAGATCCAATGCCTTAGTCTGTCTTTAAGTTGAATATATTGGGTCAGTCAGAAACGTAATATTACAGGTCTGTTAATACAATAATACGATACCTTTAATTAGTACGAGTTGCCTGTAAATTGGATGTTTTTAGGCTGGGAACTGCCTGTACTTTTCCATACGCAGTTAAGAGAAACATGTCATTGTAATCATTATTTATATATCTACGATAAGTACTGTCATATTTTCGGTCTTTTTTTTTTGTGGCACGATAGATAGATATACTGTTATACTCCTACTGTTTGATAGA
Source organism: Hippopotamyrus pictus (assembly GCA_026781145.1). Classification (NCBI taxonomy): domain Eukaryota; kingdom Metazoa; phylum Chordata; class Actinopteri; order Osteoglossiformes; family Mormyridae; genus Hippopotamyrus; species Hippopotamyrus pictus. Next base: position 29,272,514 of record JAODLC010000123.1, on the reverse strand, counting down.
CCTCCTTTTTTTTCAGTAAATTGTGTCTCATTAATGAACCCTGCTTAATAAGCTTAGAAGATGATACTGTTTATCGCATCGCAATTGTGTCCAAGTCAGAGTCGTGACCCTGTCTCAGGCGTGCCAACCCTGACTCAGGTCCAAGTCCTGGACTTGAGTACCACAGCACTGACAGATACAGGTGGCCTGGATGAATATTGATGACACTGCTGTGATGATGCTGGGATTCTGGTTCCTGGTCCAACAGTAGACAGGCCGCTTTGGGCCCTGGAGGGTCAGCTGTCACTGTCCGCCGCTAAACACCATGCAGACAGGCAGGAAGCCCGCGTGACTGAAGCGTGGCTTAAGTGATCTTGTTGAGGGTAATCCATAGCAGCTCTGTGATTGGATGACTTTACTCATTCCATGGAATGGGGCCAGAACTACAGCCACAAGCCTAATCTCCTCTTTCTCCTCCTAACTCATTCATTTCGTTATTAAAATAAGTTATCATTTATGCATTAGCTAAGTCACGTGAGAACTTACCGGCCTTTGATGTATGGTGTGTTATAAGTGTAGTTATAAAAATCTTTTAATTATTAATAAGTAGTTAATTAATCTTATATATATAATTCACAATAATGCCCCTTTTACATTTATAGAACTGAAATAAAATATAACAAATCAGGATCTATACCTTTTACTTGGAAGAGGTAGGCTTTTATACTTAATTCACACTGAAATTAAATATAATATTCATCAAATTGTATGCATTCGCGAGTTTACTAAATTTCTCATCATAGAATTTGAATTTGGATTAAGCTATATCTTTTGGAATGCTAACCTGCTGCTAATGTTAACCTGCTAACATAAAAGTTATTGTATTTTAGTGTGAAAATAAGATCAAATAGTAATATATTTCATATTTGCCAGCTTGAAATGTGTGACTTATCTATGAAACATGCATTGCAAATTATTATATGCATTAACTATGGAGAAATAATATCTTAAAGCAAATACAACTTAACATGACCAGAGCAAGGTTTTATTTTTATATCGTTACTTTGCACATTAAAGCAAAACAATAAAAACATTACAGAACATTCCGGCATGGAGGAAAAATCGATTTTGATCAGTTTCCCAGTCCGGTCCTCTGGAACCTGCAGACAGTCCCCATCTTCTGACAGGGAGCTCGGAGGGAGCAAAAATGTGAACCGTCTGTGGCTCCCCGAGCACCGGACTGGGAAATACTGATCTATTTTTCATAATTAATGCATATTAATAATAGTCACTACAGACAGCTAACTCTCCCTCCTGAGATAGATGGTGACAGTCTCCTTTTTCATGATGACTTATATGAATGTTCATTTTCATCATGAAAGGTAGAATGTGACCAGTGAAGAGCCATATTTATGATATGATATGATACACGACATTCATGCACATTGGTTACATTTTTGATTTCCAAAGCTTAGATGCTCCATGCAGGTGCACGGTCTGTCTCAGCTGGCAGAAGCATAAAATTAATACTTGCTTTATTATTTAAAACCGATTTCCCTTCTTGCCCCATTGAAGCCAGCAACCCACTGCATTAAATCAGCCTAATGGAAACCTGCCAGAATCATGGGGTCTGTTTCGGTAATTATTCTTGCCGACGACCGGGTCGACATCTCGAGGCGCCACTGGGGTGAAAGAACTGGAAAGTGAATAAAAAGGAAATGGGAAGAATTTAAAAGCTTTGTCAAGATACGGATATCGATTCTGGACAGCTGTGTATAGCCTGGGTGCAGTGACAGTCCAAAGGCCGTATATGTGACCAAATAGGAGACCGTAGGAGCAGATGAGGGCTTTGGGCTAATGGAACCCGGCCTCTTATAGCAGGGCTCAAGCTAACAGCTAACAGAGGTCAGAGCTGAGTAATGCTTCTTCAACTTGCAGACATGGTTTATTTCCTTGCGTGTGTGTACCGTTACTGGAGTCAAAATCTCATCTTAATGTCCCATTGCTGCTCCGGAATGTAACACTGAACATGGAGACGTCTGCTGCAAACAAAACAAATCGAATAAAGCCACGTGGCAGCTAACGAACGCTTTTCAGTACATCAATTGATTCAGTGTTCCAAGTGACATACTTCTGGGTATACAATTTATGTAACAATGAGATCTATGGCAGAGCAAAATGTAAACGATGAAAAAGCAGATGTATGGATTTCTGTTGTTACATACATAATTTAAAGATAATTTTACAACTATACAATTATTACTACATAACTATTCACGCCGCTGCTCATTATGTAACACCTCTGACACACCCATGTCCTTAAATGTACTCAAAGTCTGTTACACGACATTTCACACTATTTCAAGGTACTGTAACATGTCATTCAACCCAGGTGCCGTAACAAAACGCTGCTCTTAGTTTTCAAATTGAATGTGGCCCAGTAGATGGTGTAATCAGAGTTGGGTAATTCAGATCCAGAGAGTAAAAGTACAGACCAGGATTTTGTTTCGCTCATTGTTTATTACGAGTGTGTATGAGAAAAATATTTTTTCCTTCATTTATCATATTTACTTGGACCCCTCTGGGAAACACTTGCTCACTCTTCGGCCCCCCCCTAAATAAAAGTCTAGCTCCGCCAGTAACGCCAAGGCCGAATGCCTGTAACAGATCATGACAGGCACCCCCCCGCCACGAGTCTGACGTCTGACGAGCACGGGCGCGTGCGGCACTCCACGTGGCTGCAGAGAGGTCGTGAAACCCGGCGGAGCTCGGAGCAGGGCCCGCTACGCTCCTCTACTTTCTGAGGGATTCGCTAAATGCGAGAACCTGGCGCTGCTGGGGCCCCTATCCATTCCTGTACGTGTCGTACGCCGCTGTAATCCATCCATGCCTCTTGCAAAATTACTTATGAAATACGAGGCCACTGGGAGCCCAGGTTTGTCTTCTGGGAGGCACACGAGAACAAGCTCCTCAGGCTTGGAATCAAGCCAATGACCCTGGAGGTGTGAAGTCACATTTCTTCCCACTGAGGCGCCATGCTGTCCCTACTTGTAAACAGTCTATATTAAATTCTCATCTTTATTGTATATGGATAATGGATATAGATGAAGTCCTCCATATATCCCTGTTGGTTTTCTATGAAACACCTTTTTAATAACGTACCTTTGATCCAGATGTCCTCTCGGATAATGTCTTCACAGACCTGTCATGTACCCCATCAGCTCCTCCGAATCTCACGCTGTCCCCCAGGTACAAGCGACCCGTATGTCAAATTCAAGATAGCAGGGAAGGAAGTCTTCCGCAGCAGGACCATCTACAAAAGCCTGAACCCGGTGTGGGAGGAGAAGGTCAGCCTGCTGGTGGACAGCCTTTGCGAGCCCCTCTACGTCAAGGTAGGCAGACTGCGATTGCCTGCCGTGGAACTGCAATCTGGGCTCCTGTGTCTCACATCTGTTTGCAGAAGTCAGGGGACAAGAGTCTAATTTCTTGAGAGTGGGCTGTGGAACAGGAAATTATCTCGGTTAGCAGAGAATAGCATCGGTTAGCATGGGATCCTGGTGAAGTAAATGGGTCAGCATAATCAGAGCAAAGCCAGAACTTACTGGTATTTTAAATGGGGAGGGGACTTTTGCTATTTGGTCTTTGATTTTGCACTGAGTCAGTCATGAAGACCAAAAATGGACTAATGTACTATTCACTTCTATTCATAAAGTTCCTGATTTTTGGTAGGTTTTGCCCATGACTTTATACATGGACTTCATGTGTTCTGTGTATACCTGTGTAATACCTACACAGCAAATTCACATGGCATCTGACATCCTGCGTAGTGGTTGTATTAAAGAGGGTTACTAACTTAGAATTTTTTTGAAGCCTTCTGTATTTGCTCTGTTCCCCCGTGTGCATTGGTAGACTTCCTGTTGTCTGATGTTGGACTTTTTCTGGAAGGGAGTCACGTGCCAGAAATACTGACACAAGCAAAGTGAACGTGCACAGTCAGGTGCGGGAATAAGTCACACTGAAGATCTGGACAGAAGGCCTTAATAGGCGCGTAGGGAGTGCTAGTTGCTTTGCATTACAAGATACGCTGTAAGCATTTAAATAATAATGTGATAATTCAACACGCTAAATGATAAAGTTAGTGGTACCTTTTAAAAAGCGATGAACTAGTTTAAGGTAGCTGTCCATTGAACACTATGCTGGCTCTCCTTTCAGTACATCTACCGGTACTCATTAAACACAGAGCCGGCCGTCTTCTCTAAGTACATCTACCTATGTTCATTAAACACAGAGCTGGCCGTCTCCTCTCAGTACATCTACCTGCATTCATTAAACACAGTGCTGGCCGTCTTCTCTCAGTCCATCTACCTGCGTTCATTAAACACAGTGCTGGCCGTCTTCTCTCAGTACATCTACCTGCATTCATTAAACACAGTGCTGGCCGTCTTCTCTCAGTCCATCTACCTGCGTTCATTAAACACAG
>JAODLC010000123.1:29243445-29262091 GCA_026781145.1 Hippopotamyrus pictus | reverse complement strand
TGGACAGTCCCCCGGGTGCCTGGACAATGTGCTGGACAGTCCCCCGGGTGCCTGGACAATGTGCTGGACAGTCCCCCGGGTGCCTGGACAATGTGCTGGACAGTCCCCCAGGTGACTGGTGATGGCAGTGCATCCTCCGGAGTCTTGCATGTCTGCACACTGAATTGAAGCCAATACACTGTTTAAGACATTGTTGTTTTTAATTGTGTATATATTTTTAAAACTACAAAATGATAATTTTTCGGTTTAGAAATTGTGAATGGTGGGTGAAAAACAAGGTCTTCTTATTTAGCATTTAGGCCAATGACTGTTCCAAAATCAAAATTCATTCAGGCCCGTTTTGAAATTCGGGGGCCTGGGGCACCATCTTTTTTTTTTTTTTTTAAAGAGTGTCCAAGGAAAGCCCCTTAATGTCCTGTTAGACATATCATGTTATCCCAGGCTACACCTTGGAATGACCAGCAGGGGGCAGAGATTTGCCTCTGTCTAGGAGATGAGGCAGTTCCACTGAAAGAGACTCCAGTGCCTTTCACTCCAGTGACCTCCAGGACCAGAACGGGCCCAGCATGTCTGCTGCCTCTTGAGCCGTCCCATGCTCTTACTCTGCCGGCCAGCCTGTTCTTTTTTCGGACGTCACCGATGCGTGCTTCTCCACAAGCTGCCTGTAGGGGGACTGTTTCCGCAGTTCCAAACAGTTTGTTGACAATCTTTGTTTGAAGACTGGCTACTATGGGTCCATTATCCAAGTCATTCTAAAAATCTATGAAACTGTAGGGGAAACTGAAGTGTACTTTGCCATGGAAATGAATCCTGTAGCTCTTCTACATCACATCAGGTGTTCGATACCTTCTGCTTGCTCGCCCTTACGCAATTCGGCTTAGTAGTGGAGTCCAAACTCAGCCAAACTCCACAACTGAGAAGGTTTCCTTCTAGAAACGGTGGTCTTGTTGTTAAGTCGCTGCTGATTTGACAATGGGGAGGATGGGGGAGGAGTTGAGATTGCGCATTTAGGGATAGGCATCACCTCCGCGTTCTTTGGCATCTTTTGGCGGGGATACGTAACCGTGACGTCCGAAAACGCCGTCCACCTGCACGATGTCGAGGCGAAGTGCCTGAGGCCATGCTGAGAGGTTCCAAAAAACAAAAAAACAAAACACTACAGTGCCACAAACGGGAGGAGAGCCGGTTCCGTAGGATAGCGCGTAACTGGCCGCATGTCTCAACAAAGCCTGCTGATTCACAGATATGGAGCACGCTATGGATGTCTTTAAAAAAAAAAAATTAAAAAAAGTTTGATTGTGTGACCAGACGTAAACTGGGGTCTTGCTGATTATGAACAGCATACTGTCACTGTCATGGTTAATCTTTCCAAACGTTTTATTGTTTCGATATTGTTGGCAGAATGCAGTGTGGGTTTTTTGCTTTGTTATTATTATTATTATTCTGATTATTATCATTTCCTGATATATTTGAAGTGCCATTTGACAGTCGTCTTAGTGAGTTGGTGGCCCTGCTGTAGCGCATTCTGATGCAAGCACAAGCATTCTGGAACTCTGGGGTGTGGGACGTCCCTGTTGTGGTCACCCCAGAGACAGTCTGAGGTGTAAATATAAAGACAAATCGAAGTAATGTTATTTATTTACTGTTTTTTTTCTTTTAAGAAATTCTTTTAGGTGGCATTTTAATTTTGATTATTCCGATTTTGTTTGGAAGAGTACATTTGTGATTTTTCTCTTTTGGATTTGCATAATGTAATGTATTTTGTATATATATGTATCATTACGTGATCGTTTTCCTCTTTTGTGTGATTCAAGTTACATTTTAGTATATTACATCTTCTAAAATTGGCAAGAGCTAACGGATAAATGTAAGGGTGATTTGTATTGTGTATTTTACATAGAAGATAACAAAAACAACTGGGGAACTTTTATATTTATAAAGGTATATATTAACATTTAGTGTGTCGTTTATGAGGAAAAAGACATAGAAAATATTAAGGACACATGTAGTTTGTTTTTCTGAATATTTCAGACTTGAGCTCAGGCTAGCTTATTAGTGTCGTTTTCTTAAAATTTGTGGCTTGTCTTTCAAAATAAATAAACCTTTTTTTCTGTTGAACTTTCTTCCGGAGTGTGGCCAATCATCTGATCTGTCCTCCGTTTCATGGGTGATAAGTCAATTTTACGCATGCTTTACTCATTATCAGGATATTGTACTAATCGTAAGTGGTGACAGCAAGGCCTCTGTCCATGAAGTGTGCAGGAGCTCATTGTGAGCCCCCATTCAGGCTCACTGATCATGCACCGATTGTTCAAATCCAGACCCATCTTCCAGCCAGGTCCCCTAACCACATGGCTTTGGACTGCAGGAAGAAACCAGAGTATATCCGAATGCATTTACCATTACTTTTATGAATAATACGATCAGATTGATAAAGGGTTACTTTTATAGATCTACACTCTGAAATCTGATGCCCTAAAACTAGATCTATGTATCTTTGTAAGGCAGTCTTTCAAAGTCATTCAGGTCCTCTAACTTCCTTAATATTTATTTTATGTTCAGGTGCTGTGGGAATTTGATGTACCCGTTTTTTGTATAGACAAGCAAAGAAAACTGAAGTCTAGGGACATTAAATGCATTGTTCTGGAAAAAGTAAATTTGTGTATCTGTGCAAAATTGCTAACGATAAACACAATTGTAGCCTCTACATCCAATTAACCATGGAGACAAAGGAACTTCCAAGGCATGACATGCAGGTTAAAGCCCAACAATGAAGAGAATGAAGAGTAATTGTAATGCCTGCGTCAAAAAGTCTCTCCAAACTGGGTTACCAAGGAAAGAGATGCTGAGATCCACAAAGCAGTTAACGGCACTGAAACACGGACAGTCAACGACTTCCTTCAGCCCAGGATACAGCAGGGTTGCCAGCTCTCAGGCATCTGCCGTGACAATCACACTTTCTGACTCATGCTCACACAAGAAATCTTACGGCAAATTTATATAATTAAATCATAAAACTAAAATTAGCCGCATCAAAAGCATTTGGGTAGTTTGCAAACCCTACAGACAATTTATAAGTTAATACAACTGTTACGAACATGTAAATTAATTTGCAGACTTGTCTCGAATTGTAAACCTGAAACCAGTCAGCTGACCAAAGTTGGTTACACTGGGATACAGGCAAAGGTGCCTTTGTGTGATGACCAGCCCCGACTTAGGGCAGGACTTTCTACATTTCATTTATTTATAAATGGGTGTAAGAAACCTACGTGAAATTGATACCCCATATGGTTCAGATTTTAATGAAACTGGTCTCAATTATGTCCCGTGTTTCTGCTGTAAAAATTTTCGTTTGTGCTGTTTTAGGGTGTTTTCACACCAGCATTTTTTTTGGTCCAGTTAAATCAGACTCTGGTTCGATTTCCCTCTTGGTGCGATTCATTTTGGCAGGTGTGGACACAGTTAATCGCACGCAGGGGCAGACCAAAAGAACCCGACCGAGACCGTAGAGAGGATGTGCTCTCGTTCCAGTCCCAAACCAACTCTGGAGGAGTTCTTTGTGGTGTGAACATGATCCAACCTCAATCCCACCCAACTTCCAGGTGTACTCCGCGAGTTTGAGCTAAACGACTCCCGTGACCAGGTGAGCTTTGCATTCTGGGATGAGGCAGAGTACACAAACCAGTAGCAGCAGCTAGGCGGAGGAGGAGAAATGAACAGAGATCTTACTGGGTCTAGCAGCGATGTATGTCGCCTTCTTAAAATTTGGGCAGATGACTACATCTGTCAGCTCTTAAAAACTACTCATAAAAATTCTTAAGTTATCAAAAAATTCAGTCAATGGCAGAAGGAGAGAGAATTTGACCAGTCAACTGAACAGTGTCGTGTGAAAGTAAAACAACTGAGGCAACAATACATGAAACTGGGAGATGTTCAACTGCATAGCCCAGGACATAGGCTCTTCTTCCTGTATTTACTTTCTTGCTTCTGCCACAGACACATCTGACCAATAAGCAGAATGAATGTCCTCATGTGGTTTGCAGTGGTGCATTGTTGCTTCACTTGGATTTTTCTCTGTGTGAAACCACACTGCACCAAGAAGAAAATGCTGCAAGTTTACAAACTCATCAACTGATTCGAGCCAGAGAAACCGAACTATAGTTGTGAAAACGCCTTTAGTCTCAGACACATGGTTCTTTACAAGATCACGTGACACCAGCATCCCACGTAACCTCCCCCCATTTGCGTCCGAATTCGACAGGACCGGTCTCAATAGTATGCCGTTTAAAGTGTCTGTACTGTTATAGCCACCATCATCTTACTAAAATAATGTTTTGCAAGCTCACCATAAAAGGTACGTAAAATTTAAATCAACATTCAACCTTTTGTTTACATGAGCCAGCATGAGTACTAGGCCTATACCACGATCATGTAATGGCATATTCAAAGAAGTATAACTCAGAAATAAGAACAGTACAGATATTTTAAACGGCAGAAACTAGAAACCGGTTCGATCGAAATCAGACGCAAATGGGGGGGAGGCAACTTAATTCACGCCGGTGTCACGTGACCATGTAAAGAAATATTTTCATCTCAGAAATTAAAACAGCGCAAATGACAGTTTTAACGGCACAAACCAGCAAAAACGCGGCATTAACGACTGCCATCAGTTTGGTCGAAATAGGACGAAAACTGGTGGCCTACTTCACGCATGTGACGTCATCATGCAAACAAACATTTATATCACAGAAATTAAAAGAGCACAAACAAAAATGCGGCACAAGCAATTGAGATCAGTTTGTTAAAACATATAGGGGGGAGGTAATTTCACCTAGGTTTTAAAGAAAAATGGCACCCAGCATCTTTAGCAGTATGCATATATTATAACATGATATATTTTAAACAAGTAAAACTTAAAAACACTGCCCGGTCACAATATACTCTAACACCTTTTGCCCGTTTTCCTTATAAACTGATAAAAGGTTGTAAGAGTGTAAAATGTGCTAGATGGTTGATTATTAAAAGTTAAGGAATTTTTGAAAAAAATCACCTTTTACGCAAATCGATAATAGGAGCTGCTCGGATAACGGAGGGCTCCGTCCTTCGTTATTGTACAAAATCGTTATTGTAAGACGAACCAAGAAAAGGTTCACCTGAGCCGAATGTGTTGAGTGTGTTCGCCATATGGAGTCCCATTTCAGGCGGAGACCGAACAGAACCACGCTGATGCCGGCAGACGCATCTGCTGTGGATCCGCTTTGACGAACCGTGTCAGCGGTGTCCCAGGAGGGACGGGCCAGCCCGCACTGCGCATGTCACGGGGGACGGACCCCGTCGGGGTGGGAAATTTAAAAACGGTTCGGGAAGGAGGAGAGAAATCAAAGCGCTACGCGAAGCCGGCCGGCGTCAGCAGCGGAGATCCAGTCTGCCACGTACAGGTACCCGCTCCATTTATTTCTGTTTGTGAATTAAACTTATATTTATCTAATGGCCGAACAATTAGAACAAATAGAATGACACTTTCATCACGGTGTTATAATTACTTTGTCATTTAATTTAAAAAGCCAGTTACTTATTTAATCTATTTTATGTGGGCGTTAGATGCATATTAAACCTAAAATAGACCTCTACTAAATATCAAAATTTCAATGCAATTTGTATTTGCAGACAGTTGTGGTATGATTGTTACATATTATTCTCTTGTGGTAGTTCACTTTCAGTGTAACAGACAGCTGAAATATATTTTGCTGGACTATAGACACATGTAAACATAGGACCTGCAATAACTGAAGGCAACATAATATCGATACTAATAATGAATGTATATTTGAAGTCCTTAGTTACAGTAGGGCTATATTTCATAAGATCTTTTCACTAATGAAGAAATGATAGAAAGTGGGATCGCGCCCCAGCTGTCAGGGACCCCCGGGAGTTCTGGACCGCACGCCACGTCCCAAGACTACAGGTAAGGCTGAAACGTTACCCGAAGCTGTTACACCAAGCTTTTGGCTCATTTCACCCTTTTCCAATGACGTCTGTGTTTTGTACTTGAGATCTTTATCATCTGTTTCGACCTTTAATCTTACGTTAGGTATACATATTCTGCATATCATTCTGCATATCCAGTACTTAAATAAATTTGGAAGTTAACCCAAAGCCAAAGGATTAAGCAATAATAATGCTAAAAGCTTCTATTTAGCAGTATTGTGTTGGTATTACAGATCACAAAGCAGTTTTTTTTTTTTTTTTTTTTTTTTTTTAATACATTTTTTGTACAGCAGTGTACCTATTGAAATGCTTTATTGTAAGTCATCTGCAGCTGCACTGCTACTTGTTTGGGTACTATAACACAACTTTAAAAGGTTTGTTTGTGATAATTTCATTGAAATGCTTCATCATGCCAGTGCTCTCCTGCCAGTGTTATCAGCACTGTGTGTGTGTGTGTGTGTGTGTGTGTGGAGGGGGGAGGGGGCTAGGGGGTTTTGTGATGTGCAAAGCCCCCATGAAGTCACGTGGTTTTAGGACTGAGTGGATCTGTCAGGAGTGATCATGCCTGTTTACTCTTCTGTTTTCAAAGGGGCACAGCGTCAGGGGATTAGAGGTCACCCTCAGGGTCGCTAGTGGGGTGGGGGGGGGGTCGATCCTTTAATTAGACTTTAGAGGAAGGATAGTGGAACCATCATGGGGGACATTTACCAATCTACTCTTTGTTAAGCGTGAGTCAGTGCTGCTTCCTCTGTATGCAGTGTGTCTGCAGTGTCTTACTGAGTGACAGGAACATGGTATTCTATGGTGGCTCAGTTGGTAGTGGTGTTGCCTCTGAACTTTCTACCTGTGTCTGTAATGTATTACTTTTGTAAGTAACTTCCCCAATGCTGCTCACTATGCCATAGATTGTGCTTTTGTATATGAGAGAGGGACCGCAGGGCTCTGTGATCTACATCCCAACCGATGTCATCTTTTGCAATCCAGAAACTTTATTTTAATCATTTTCTGGAACTTTTTGTACCTGTCTATTTATACAGCCCTGTATCGGCTGTAGTAAATTGTGGTGAAGTACTGCAGCTGTGTCCTCTGGGATTTGAATGGGCATCCTCCCGGTCACATGACCTTCAGCGCTGTTACCTGGGGCCCTTAATGATATCTGCTGTATGGAAAATGTAGATATATAAACTGTGAATGAACATAGATTTGCGGTGGAGTAAATAACGTCTGTGTACGTGGCTGCATCAATGTAAACATCGTCGGACGCCGATTTATGTTTATAAACATGAACGGTGATTTCCATGGAGGAGGCTCCTAAGAGCTATGAACTGATATCTCATCTGGAGGAAATGGCCGCATGCTTGCGTTACCCCCTGCCAGCCAATGGCGACTCCATTGTGTGCCGCACGCCTTTATCCGGCGGTTCACCTGGCGACGCTGGGTATACTGCGGAAGCGAATGGGCAGCCAGTGCTTTGGTCATGTCGACAGGCTGCCTGGGCTCACTGCAGCTTTGCTAGACTGGATGTTCCCCACAGGAAGGTTAGCACACTTTTAACATTGTAAATTCCAGAAGGAATGGATATCAGCTTACTGAATCAGAATGTATTTTAATGATGTCTATTTAATTGTTGTTGTGAGAGACAGTTAAATAAGTAGACCTGTGGAATTGTCTGGAATTTTACTTCCTGACTCATGTAGGACATTATTTTTGCATTACTGTTTGTCCGGTAATAGTCTTAGAATTTTCTTCTGTGATTTTTGAAGGAGCTTTATGACTATATTAGTTCCTTGTATTAATAATATATAATTAACTACCTGATATTAAAAGAAACACAAGCATCACTTTCTCTCTTTTTAAAAATGAAAATTGATAGTTGGCTAGAATTAAACCTTACCACGGGATTTCTATGGATCTGGTCTAAAGACCATGTAACATTAGCAATTATTTTTGTCATTTTAATACCTGAATACAAAATCTGCTTTTTTTCTATCAAAATACACAGATGGAATATTTTTATTTATCTTTATGGTAATTAATTAAAATTCCTTTGTGTGTGTGTGTAAATTACTAATATAATATTTATTCTGGGTCTGGAGGGTCTAGATTGTGACTTGGGGATCCTAAGTAAGTTATTTTCAGGACTTTTGTCAGTGGGTGTCCATGTAAAGGTGGAGGAGATGAAGTGACCCATAACTTGTCACCCTCCCTTTTCGGTTTACCTGTGAAACAATTGGCACACGAGTCTCGTGGCAACCATTTGTCAAGACGGACAGATGAATGAGAGAACAGTTGGTAGGAGGAGCAGGAATTCAAATGTCAAGATTATTTGGCCGGCAGGCAGGAGACGCAACATCGCGGATAGAAGGATTACCCAGACGCCCCCCCCCCCAAACTCCCTGAAAATGCTGTCGTGAAACTTAATAACATGACAAGAATAGAACAACCACTACTGCATGTTATCACATCATTTATATAAGTTGGGTAAGCCGAAAGGTTAGAATATAAATAAATCGATTTATTTAGAATTTTGTAGGTAATGGCGCCACCTACAGTATACTCATATGAGGTATTTTTTTGTCATTTTGAAAGTTATTAATAGGGGTTCTATTATCCGTTTCCTTTATTGATTTTTATCTCATTGTGTTGCTTATTTTATTGCTGTTTGAAGGGATATTTGTCATCATTAGACCAGGACCCAAAGTCTCGATATTACCTTATTAATCAATTGAAGGATAAACAGAAGTTTAAGTAGGTAGAATATTCCTGCACAGAAAAAGCACACAGGCAGTTTGTGACATTTTCAGAGTCAGAGCAGCAGAGAAACTCCCAGTTCATGGGTGTGACTGACAGGGAATCATCTGCCAGTTTACTGTTCTAGCAGACAGGCATTCGCTGCCATTTCACTTATGTAACAAACAGGCATAAAAAACTAGTGTTTTACTAACATAAACTGTCAATAAATAGCTGCCACTTGTATTATTGTAACCAACAGGCATTAATTAACTTCCAAAGTACTACTATTGCAACAAATGCGAAGTAACTGCATTTTTATTAATGCACCAAAAAGGCATTAATTAATTGGCATTTTATGTATGGAACAGTGTCCGGGATTATAACAGTGATGCATCATCCATCCCTATGGGAGAATTGTGTTTTCGCCTGTCCCATCTTGCTCTGCATGAGGCACTCAGACAATTGTGAGCAGGTTTTGGGGTCCCAGTGCAGTCTCTGCCTTATGTGGGGCAATGGGGGGGTGGGGGGGTCAGGGGCCTCGCTCAAGGGCCCAAAGGTGGCTTCGCTCTGCTGGCCAGTGGATTTCAGGGGTGACCCTCCAATCAGGCGCAGTTATAAGACTCAGAGCCACCACCGCCCCTAATGACTGTTGTTTCCTGAATGTAGCATGCAAAGCGTGAAGTTCCTTGCTCTTCTGCAGGTCTTCGACTACGACTTCGGCCTCCAGGATGACTTCATGGGCTCCGCACTCCTCTATCTCGAATCTCTGGAGCTCAGCAGGTGGGCTTCCTGTCATGACTCACACCCCCTTTTCCTCTGCCTTTTCTCCCCTCTTCCACTTCAATCTTATTTTTCCTTCATTTTTTCCACTCAGCCAGTCGTCATTATTCTTATTTTTTCTCGAAGGCACAATTCTGCCTATGTAGGCTGTTCTATAATATCATAAAAGGATTAGTTTTCTTCACTGTTTCTGAATCATCCAATTGCACGCCAGGTTTTCCATTCGGGAAATTTACTTTTTATTTGCAAAGAAAGGAAGAAAAACAACAGCACACAGTAAACTTTTTAATTTTTTATTTTTTTTTTATCAAACATGCTTTTCAGTATGCATTTGATTGGTTAAAATTAAGCATGCCAACCCTGTAATGTATACAAATGATAATCCATCTCTCCTTCCATATTGACTTTTCCATTTTCTGTTCCATTTTTCTGGTTGAGGGTTGATATAAAGTTTTAGCGATGTACTGTAGTTGCTCGTTTCCTTAGCCTGGCTGTAAATCACACAGCTCATAGCTCAGCTATAAAATATGCACGTTATTAATCAACACCGAATATCCCCAGGCATGATTTTCAAACATTCTTACAGAATATTTTTTTACCTGTAATTATTTCTGTACATGAATGTTCTTCTTTTTTAGCATTCAGTATAATTTTACTGTATTGTTGCAAGTCAGCTAGATTGTTTTTTTTTTTTAATGCTTATATATACAGCCGTGTCTGACTGTGGGTAATATAACGGAAAAGAACACTGAATGCGAATGAAAAAGTCAGACGGGGGGCAGACATAAAGGTCTGTGAATTATTGTGACATATATGACATATTAATAATGAACTAGTGGGTCTATTACACCTCTAGGGCTGGAAATGTGGGTGTCACTGTGCTCCACTGTTACTGCTGCAGGACACTGGATGTGACCCTGGATCTGAAGGACCCCCAGCACCCTGGACACAATTTGGGGAGCCTTCAGCTGGCTGTCACCCTGTCACCCAAGGAGGGGGACTTCCGAGAAGCCGTAAGTGTACCCCGGGTTTCGAAAGGGCATTAAAGGTCAGAAGCTGCAAGAACCTGTTTGTTACTGAAATGTCCCTGAACATTTTTCATACTATTATACTGACACTGGCACTGCAAGAAGAAATCGGCCAGCTTTAAAAGAGAATCTAATGTCCCTGTATGAATGAGTGTGTTTCATTCTGCTGTCATTGTGACTCTTTATCAGCACTTAGTCAGATGTGCATTATGTGATACTGACATTGAAAAGAGGCTTCTGTACTGTCTTTATCGTACTTTTGGTGAGCTAAATAAAATTCTAATTGATATTGAATTAAAAAAAATTAAGAAGTCCAAATTCATTACAAACAATGCATTTAGGAGCTGCTCAGTTTGCTGTTTAAAGTTCTTCGTAAAAATTGCATGATGAAGCTAGTATCCTAAAATCACTTGTTGACTGAGATGCAAAATAATCACGATGTTCTTGTTACAATGCTAAAAAGACAGTTATGAGTATGCTAACGTAGTGTGGGGGTATTACAGTTACATATGGCAAAGTATAAAGCGTATCACTTTAAAATAATGATAAAAAAGTACAGTTTAGTGAATATATAGATTAGTAACACAGTTGTTTATTATCATTATCAAGCATTACTGTATGTACTGCACATAATTGTATGTGCTATAATTTGTGAGCATGGCAGCTCTGTATGTTTGCTTAGACCAGCATGACCACAAACACGTGAGTAATGTGTCACGCTATGATGGCCATAGGAATTTCTCAGGTCCATTATAATCTTATAGGACCACTGATCTATATGTAAATGTGGTCTGTTGTTGATCGAAATGTTGTCATGTGATGTGTGACTATAGAGCTATTGGATCTGTATAAGCCACTGTAGTGCCTCACAGTCAACCAACCAATCAGAGTAGAGCTCATCAACATATTAAAGAGCGTACAAAAAGTGCCCTGTTTTATTTTAGGACCAAACCATTCGATTGTAAAACCACTTCTGGGCATCATCATGCCATCAAACCATGTTCATATACC
This sequence comes from Hippopotamyrus pictus, assembly GCA_026781145.1. NCBI lineage: Eukaryota > Metazoa > Chordata > Actinopteri > Osteoglossiformes > Mormyridae > Hippopotamyrus > Hippopotamyrus pictus. Next base: position 29,250,551 of record JAODLC010000123.1, on the reverse strand, counting down.
TTCTGTGTAGACCAGGGGTGTCAAACTCAATCGCACAGGGGGCAAAACTCAAAGCACACTTTAGGTCGCGGGCTGAACAGGATAAACATTTATTGAACAGACTAAAACTAAACGTTTTTTGAACATAAATATGAATCAAAACAGGCAGGATACAATATTATTCCTATAAATAACTGATTTTGCTCTCTATAAAAACATCTTCTGTCAAAATTATACAAATTCAAAATATGAATATGATGTAAAAAAAACCTGAAAATATAAAGTGAAAAGTTAAAATAATAACAAATTAAAACATTCAGTTTTCTTTGACCTTATGCCAACTGGTTGGATTGAAGGTACCACAGTTTAAATGGACTACATATTAGTTCACTTAGATTTCGCCCAGACTCTGTTTTCAGAACCAGCTTTTCTCTTGGCCATTGTTAGGGGCTAGCTTTGACTTGAAATTAGGGTTGTATACATCAACAGATGCTGCGGGAATGATCGCAGGTAGCCTGTTGTGCTGCATTATGGGATTTGTAGTTTGCGTGTTATCGGCGCTTCATATCGCCGGGCCATTAAAAAAAGATATATAAAATCAAAGGTGGACATTTCAGGTCCAGAAAGTAAAAATCCAAACCAGGATTTTGTTTCAACCAACCAGTGAAATATAAACAGTCACATTCACAGAGTACTCAACTGGTTGGTTGAAACAAAATCCTGGTTTGGATTTTTACTTTCTGGACCTGAAACGTCCACCTCTGTATAAAATGATCTTGCGGGCCGGGTGTAATTGTACGCCGGACCAGATGTGGCCTGCGGGTCTTGAGTTTGACACATGTGGTGTAGATACTTTAGAGCAATTCTAAATACTGAAAAATACATTCTGTGACACCTTTATCTAACTATATGTATGGTTGAGTTTGTATATACATTTTCCAGATTTAATCATTTAAATATGAAAAGTTATACAAAATTAAATATATGACACGCATCATTTGAAACTCATATCTGTTAAGTAGTTAATTCTGTATTATGTTCATGATAATTTGTCCTGTATCGCCACCCAGTGGCCAAAAATGAGATCACATCAAAAACTAAATATGCAAAATATGGTTTTCTGAACGATGGACATTTACTATAGTGCACATAAACATTGTAACATAAAACTTTAAGACTGCATCCGTTCTTGATACTGTAAAGACGCTTGACTGGACGAATGGCTTCTTACTGCTGAGGGGCTGCGATAACGGTTAGCGCTGACGGCTGCTTGCTCCCTCTCAGCTGCCCTGTCTCTTTGTTTTACAGCTGACGCAGTTGAAAAGAACCTGGAAAAGATCTAGCAAGGTAATCCCCCCCCCCCCCCCCAAAAAAAGCAGCTTTAACAGGGATTAAAGTGACATTCTGAGCCATACGTCAGACTCGACTCAAACCTAGATCTTATGCCCCTGCATGCTATCCCTGCACTTTATGGCAGTTATTCACACCCTAAATATAATATGGAGGTGACTATACACTGTGTAAATTCTCCTATCGGTCTGGCCCCGGCGTGAGGAAAGTCAGCCAGGTGGGGTGGTAGCTCACTAAGCAGCCCGCAGCTGGGCTGGGGGCGGTGACTGTGCACGGGGGGGGTTGACAGCCTCCCAGCATCACCACACCGCCCAGATTCCCCTGAATATTAATGTGCGCCGTCCCTAATGAACACAAGGAGGAAGAGACTCTCCTCAGTGATGACAACGGCACATAAATCATGCTATTGTGCCTTAGAAGTGCCATATGTTACAGGAGCCATTTCAGCCCCCCCCCCCTTCTGCTGATGTAGAAGATCCGCCTCAGAAACCCACAGTGTTTTTTGATCTTCTGCTTGTGTTTCGTGCATTCTGTGATTTAAATCGGGCAAATCCGCACTCATAAGCCTCGATTTGAGATTCAGGATGCAGTGATAAATGATCGTCAGCTACAGAACACTGTTTAATTACCTCCGGACCCGGGGCCTGTGGCTTGCCGATCTGCATGTGGCGTGTTAATCGGGCGGAGATGTGATTGTATTAGTTATTTCCCATTGTGTTAAGCAGTGGACACAAGTGGAGCGCAGCCCCATATTTATAAGACTGAGCTCTTGGTGTTGAAGACTTAGTGGAGTTCTTTGGCTTGAAAGAATCCTGATATTTCAGACGGCGATAATGCAAATCAGAGTCTGTGGTCAACTAGAGAAGGAATGTTAAAGTAGTGGATCTGTACCAATAGGTGCTATTTTCTGACTTAAGACAGAATAATTAACTTTATTCCTATAATCAGAGCTACCTTTTATACTTTAATAAGCCTTAATCATGAAAAAAATTATGCATTGCAACAAAAGAAGTGGTCATTTTAATTTTTCCCATTTTGGATAAAATACTGAGTATAGAGTACAGAGATACAGTCAATGTGGTCTTTTAATAATGGCATTTTAAATGATATATATGAAATATTGCTTAATTGAATTTCATTTTATGTAACTACAAGGTAGTTTTCAGGTCTGTGCGATGTCTTTGGAAATACAGTGAGTTTGTTTTTTGTTTTTAAATAATAAGCAATGGAAAACTGTCAAGTTACCAAGTATTGCATTGGAAAGAGACATCGGAGCAGTAATTTAATTGGTAAGGAAGCTGTAGACTGAAGGCAAAATAGGCAGGATGTGTGGTACACAAGCCTGTGCTGAGTGACTCGGTCACAGACATGTGTTTAATGAGGATGTGTGTGTTGGTGTGCTTGCACGCATGCCTGTGCGTGCGAGAAGCTGCAGCACCAGAGTGTGAGGCTGTCAGAGCTGCACAAGAAGTCGCAGTTGTGGCGAGGTATCGTCAGCATCAGTCTGATCGAGGGCCGCCACCTCGCGCCCATGGACGCCAACGGCCTGAGCGACCCCTACGTCAAGTTCCGCCTGGGACACCAGAAGTACAAGAGCAAGGTGTCTGCCGCTGCTTTCCTTTGGCCATCTTTGATGGTTGCTTTTGAATTCGAGTCACAGAAAACTTGCATGATGTTAGACATGTACCTCACTAAAGTACAGACGCTCCTCTACTTACGAATGAGATATGTTCCGAACGGCCGTTCATAACTTGAAATGTTCGTAAGTCGTTATTCAATATCATTTAAGGGTATACGCAAGTACGAAGAACTAGGATGCTGGGAGTACGCACGCTACGCTTCTGTGTAGCGGCCAAAAGTCGTACTAGGCGGGATTGATGTTGCGGACAGGAAATGGGAGCTCAATGACTTACGGTCCTCTTCGTTCGTATGTCTAAAAGTTCATAAGTTGAAAGTTCGTAAGTAGAGGGGCATCTGTATTTAAGTAAGCGTTTCTTTGCATGCTTGTTTTTTTATTCAATAAATGAGTCTTTATTTACACTCCGCACATAGCCATGCGCACAAACAGTGAGCGTAACGTCATTGACATGCTAACGCGGCGTCCTTGTTCATGGCTGTAACAGACAATGACTAAAACACTGAACCCCCAGTGGAGGGAGCAGTTTGACTTCCACCTGTATGATGAGCAGGGAGGAATTGTTGACATCACCGTTTGGGACAGAGACACCAGGAAGAAGGATGACTTCATCGGCAGGTGAGTACCAAATGGGATCATGCAGTCATGTGATCTCACACAGCCAGCAGGGGGTACTGTACATAATTTTAAGCAGCTGAATAAATACCATGCAATACAGTTTATGTGAATGGATGTAGCTATGATAAATAAAAATAATTTTTATGGAATTTTTATATTTAACATGTAAAAACAAACTCAGTGATGGAAGATTAAATTAAAACGCATTAATATCTTCAAGTAAAATGGGGGGGGGGGGAATCAGATAACTGGTATTTAGAGGAAAGCTCAATATATACATGAAAAGAATTTTAAGAAATTAAGGTGTGACATTTTTTTCCCAGATTGAGTCTTTCGACTTGTATTGATCAACAACCGCAGAGCACATTTTATAAAAATCATCACAGTCTTAGGAGATCTGTGCTCAGTTAGTCATTACGTTATTGGCTCGCTTAACTTTCTGTCTAACCAGATCAGCCTGTAGCATTGACAATAAATGTCAAAGGTAAAAATATACACCACCTGCATGACTTTTAATCTGCTCCAGTGATTAACCCCAAAGACAAACTAGGATGTTCTTCTGTCTCTCTGGAACTAATAAATGCAACTTCTGTCATCTTCTCCATAAGCGAAGGGTCAGAAATGCATCATAAATCACAAACGCAATGCTGTCACCATGCTGCACTTCCTGTATGAGATTGTGGCTGTCAGCTGACACGACTCTCACTCTCTGGAATAACATCCCCTGTAGAATTTACTGCCATCAAACCTCTCTACAGCCCTCTTGTGGTGAATGATTGAAAAGACAGATATCAGTCGGAATATTCCTTTATCCTTATCTAAGCTTAACAGATGCTCGATGTTCAGCCCTTCTGGCTTCTGAGTGCTTTGATTTCAGCATATGTGTCTCCTTATACTCAATGAAAGATTTCCTAGAAATGCAAACCGAGTAGAGTATGAAACACCTCACCAGAGCTAAGATCCATGGTAAAGCTTCCAGAATTCCCACAGCTGGCCCCACTTTTTCCTAACTTGTAATATGTCCAATTAAGGCCAGCTGTGCGATTCATTAACTGAAACATCTGTATGCATACGGCTGAAGCTCCACCACTATGACAAAGTCACCCAAACCTGCCCTAATGTTATCAATCTTTGCCCTACTTTTACCATTTCAAAAAGTTTTCATTTGCTTTTTAGTTTTATTGCCGTATGCTGAATTTCGAATTCTCATTTGTCGGTGGGAATTTAACGGGGTGAATGTGCGTTAGGTGCCAGGTAGACCTGTCCGTGTTGAGCAAGGAACACACCCACAAGCTGGAGCTGCCCTTGGAGGAAGGCGAGGGCACCCTGGTACTGCTGGTCACGCTGACGGCCTCCGCAGCTGTCTCCATCTCCGACATGTCTGTCAACTTCCTGGACGACCCTCACGAGCGGCAGAACATTCTCAAGAGATATGTGAGTACAAGTGCGGCGCCCCCTATATGCACCACCCAACAAGGGGCAAATGCCAATAGAAACACACAGAATCATTATCATTATTTGGCTATTGGCCAAAATACTTGCATGTATAATATTGTATAGAGCAGATCGTCCTTTGTCCGTCATTTCTACGAATGATTTAGAGACCCCGCTTGAGGCGAACACCTTACGATAGGAATCCCACACGCAGAGTCACAATGAGGCATCGAACCAGTGATGCTGCAGGTCCCAGGCCACAGTGCCACCCTCAAATTTGACAGTTTTACACCTTTTCACCATTTATTCGTCTTATGGCTGCAACATAACGATGCCTAATAGTTGTTCAGTATGATAACAGGATCAAGATAACTGACAGGGAACGCACACCGAGATCTAGCTGGCCTGCTGATAAATTGCACAAACTCAGAATCGTTATTCTTCCTTCCTTTGAGCTGGGTTCAGTCTTATAAAGATTTATAAGTTTTATACTTTAACTTTATGCTCATTGACAAGTACAGAAAGAAGGTTGCCTCGGTGTCACAGTTTTAGCGTATTTTCCAGTTTTGTCAATCAAACGGCATATATGTCTACGCTGTGCCAAAGATGGGGCGGCGATGTAGTTAACAGCTTCAGGTGATCTTCTGCTGAAGGCAGCAGGCTGAGCAGAAGACTGTCAGGACCTGGTCTGGGGATTTACGCATTAATTCTCATTGATTGGTAGGGCTTTGATTAAGTGACTTCTTTTAAAAAACTGGGACGCTCAGCCTCTCCTGAAGCAGCTCTCAGCTGACTCCTGGCTGGCGGGAGAGGATGTCATTGCGGGGGCCTGAACGGAGAGGAGTAAGAAGCTGGGGCCCTGCTGAATGACCCTCCCCCCCGCCCCTAGCCAGCCCCTTGGCCTACAGTACGACGGCGACCAGCCCCGCAGTCCAGCACGTCTGCAACCTTCAAAGAGGGCACCGTGCTAAACCTCAGAGCGTCACTGGATGTCCCCACACACACACGCACACACATACACGCATGCACACCTATACGCACACACACATACACACGCACACACACACATTCACACACACACACACACACACACACACACACACACATTTGCTCCATATAATGTAATATAAACATAATCCACACACACACACTAAAGCCATTCGACACTGGTGTGGCCAGCTGCCTTGTCCTCCCTGTGAAATGTCTAAGATGAACGCAGGTGTTTCTCGCCCCATGTCCTGCTGGCATTGCACAGTAAGGATGCAGTCCAACATTCGACTGTAAGAATGCAGGCCTACATTCCACAGTAAGGATGCAGGCCTACATTCCACAGTAAGGATGCAGGGCTACATTCCACTTTTAGGATGCAGTCCTACATTCCACTGTAAGGATGCAGGCCTACATTCCACAGTAAGGATGCAGGGCTACATTCCACTTTAAGGATGCAGTCCTACATTCCACTGTAAGGATGCAGGCCTACATTCCACAGTAAGGATGCAGGCCTACATTCCACAGTAAGGATGCAGTCTACATTCCACTGTAAGGATGCAGGCCTACATTCCACAGTAAGGATGCAGGCCTACATTCCACAGTAAGGATGCAGTCTACATTCCACAGTAAGGATGCAGGCCTACATTCCACTGTAAGGATGCAGTCCTACATTCCACTGTAAGGATGCAGGTCTACTGCTCATTTGCAGGGTTGTTTTGTGCCTGCGGTGCAACCCGTTTGCTTTTTCTGTGCCGATCTGTGCGTGTGCGTGTCTGTGCATGAAGTCCTAATATCAGGTAACAGTCACACTTGAGACCTCTAATTGATCCCCAGTCCTCCAGCCTAACAGCGCTCAGCAAGCCTGATATCGGACGGATGACCTACATGGCAGGGCACCACTCTAATCTGCTTCCTACTGTGTGGTGGCGTTACGCCTCAGTGCAGTAACCGCCTGCATCCAGAGAGGGGAGCTCTTGCTCCAGAAAAGGAGATCCCCTCAGCCTCACGAAGCTCCATGGGGTGAAACGGGAGGTGCGTGGGTGGGGTTTGGATGGTGGGGGGTTTTGAGGGGGGGGGGGGGGGGTAACGGAACCTTATG
>JAODLC010000123.1:29205436-29229823 GCA_026781145.1 Hippopotamyrus pictus | reverse complement strand
TCTCTGTGTACATCCTTCATGGGGGGTGAGCTATTAGAGAAGCTCGTGGTACTCAAGGTCTGAAGGCCTAGCGAGGGTAAAACAAGAAATCTGACTGTAGTTTTCATTTATAAAGAAACTTCTGAAAAAATAAACTGAGAAAAACAGAGGCCAGATGTAACTTTCCCCTCTGTTGATTTAACTGGATGTTGACTAGGAATTTCATGTTTACTCCTATCAGAAATTACACAATCAGCCCATTTCTATGGGTTTAGGCCTCCTGCCTCACGTCTGCAGTGCTGGGGATTTGCCTTGTTTTCTATCTTAAGCTATGGTTATGGTGAAGGCAATGACAGTTAGTTATGTAGCAGTGCTGTAATCACTCAGTACAATTTAGAGTGCAACTATAACTGAGAATTATTGATAAAGTGTATAACACAGAATTATATTAACAATTACTGTTTGGTGTGGTTGAAAGATATGATGCTTTTCACTTTATTATGTAATATTTCACAAAACACATTAAAAGAGCTGAAAGAAAAAAACAAAAGAAATCAAACAGTCACTTTAAGGCATTTCAAACATGTAGTGAATCAATGAAAAATCAACGTTCAGAAAAAACCTTTGTATTTGAGGAATGTGCATTAAAAATCTTTAAAGATACAATGAGTTTCAATGACTTTTGAAACCACGGGTAAAACAGTCCATAGATTATAGGATTTAAAGTAGAATTAAAATAACCCAGCCAGACTAAGCCTTCATAAAGAACAGGAGGAGTTGCAAAGTCAGTATAGGGATCAAGTAGGGAGCTGAGAAACAAAGGCATCCAGCAGAGTATGAAGGCGCCTACAACAATGCCAAGGGTCTTTGCAGCCTTTCGCTCTGAGTTGTGAGTTGTCCTTCTTCCATTTACCTGTTTAAAACATGGCTGTCTGACATGTTGTCTGGCTACCTCGTGTAGATCCACTGTAAAAAAAAAAACAACACCCCCAGTCTTCGGAGGTGTCCCAGATCAGGCCCCCTGCTGCTCCTGGCCATTCCCAGGCCTTTGTCCTGCCTTCTCAGTGTCCGGGACGCTCCTCTGAATGCCCCGTCAGGCTGATCCCCAAACCTCCCCTCAGCTTACTGACTTCTGTCAGGCGTCTGGATACCCACGCTGCAGAATATGGGAAACCTCTCCGGAAGTGTCCGTCTGTCAGCACCATCACCTCTGGATACCGCGGAGCCTAACGCTGATAGGCGTAAATAAGCGATTTACATACAGGCGTACCGATGTTAATGAGAGTCTATTTCTGTTTCAATGACTGTCATTTTAACGTTCTTGTTTAATAACAAACCCAGCTTCAACATGCAGGCGGATGTATCATGAGGGATTATTTTCCACAATCAAAACTTTATGAGTTGAAGGCCATGATTAGATGTAAATATTTTATCTGCTGAGACGGAGTAGAGCATCAATCATTTTCACTTCTGAGTTTTTTTCCTTTCTTTCTTGTTGCCGGGCATTAAGTACGGTGATTTAATGCCTCTCAGTGTATCAGTGTATGTCATGTCGAAACATTGTTAATTATCAACAGTTATACCTTTGGCTTGAATATGGCTCAAGTCAAGGTGTAAATGGATACAGGACAGGCAGAAGAACCCAGTATGAATATTGATTTCGGCATCAATGACTCGAACGGGGGTTTTAGAGGAGATGCAGCAGCAACAGTAGCAGGATCCTGAACAAAAAGTCAGGTTTCAGAGAACAATGGGGACATGCGAGCGTGGGGCGGTGCTTCACCATCAACCACCCCCCCCCCCCACAACGCCACAGCTGGGGCTGCCTCGTTAGGGAGGTGACTAATTGGAGAAGGTCTCTGAGGAAGATCCTTTCTGAGAATTCCGAGCTGTGCTGAATATTGGCAGTATTTTATCTTAAAAAGGCCCAATTAATGTATTAATTAATATTGTTATATTAACAGTTGTGGGGGTGCAACACAGAGGCTCAGTGGGTAGCCATGTTGCCTGACACCCCCAGCATTGGGGAGCCAGCCCCCCCTCTGCTCTGTGTGTGCAGCTTGCATGTTCTCACTGGGTTCCTCCGGGTACTCCAGCTCAAAGATATGCAGTTAGGCCAGTGTTTCCCAGTCCGGTCCCTTGGGGACCCCCAGATAGTCCACTTTTTTGCTTCCTGCCAGACAGTCCACATTTTTGCTCCCTGTCGGAAGCTGGAGATCTCTGAAGACCGGTTTACGAAACGCTGAGTTAGGCTAATTGGCCACTACAGTTTGCCCACAGTGAGTGACTAAGTGTGTGTGTGTGTGTGTCCGTGTGTCCTGCAATTGCTTGGCATCCCACCAGTGGGGGTATTCCCCCTAGTTCCCTTTGCCTGTTGGGATAGGTTCCTGGCTCTCACGACCCTGACTAGATGATAGACGGACAGATGGATTGATTATTTTATGAATCCTGTAGCTTACCTTACAGATATTAGGAGTGCATAATCATTTAGTGTGGTAACTGATATTTTTGTTTTATGTTCCACTGATAAGCCATTACGGTAAAAAAAAAAAAACATTCTGCTTATTTAATCTGGATTTCTATGTATAAAGATTAGGAGAGATTACACAGCAATCATTAAGCATTGTGTTGAATGGAAGGTAATTCAGCACTATGTGTGATATAATGCTGTCTCCACATGGGGGAGGAGAACAGAGCAACCATGATTCCATTGTGGTTAATGGTACCTCTCTAAAGACAGTCTTTAAAACATTGATTATGTTTAGTAGTGGATTGCTGGTGAATTATTGGGCAGTAATTTTTAGATTTGGTGTGTCAGGTCCAGGGAGTCTTCACAAGAGCCTGGCTCTCCACACGGAGGGGGGGGGTCCCACATGGCAAAGGCCTGTCCTTCCAGTACCCACTTTTCTAATAAGACCCCCCCGGGCAACTACCTGCAGCCACCCCACCGTCTCTTCACATTCTGACCACACCCCCTCCCGAAAAGCACTCCCGGCCCCGCGCACACGGTTAATGTCCGCATTCTCCACCATGCGTGGTGTCGTCGTGAGAACCCTCTTAGCCAGGAATTGCAGAAAGATAATCCGTACATTAAAGGAGTCAATGAGAAGGGCATGCTTTTCAAAAACAAGTTTGCGTGGCTTTCCTCCTGATCTTTCTTCACATCTCTTTTGCCCTGCTGGCTATTATCTTGCTTGTGTCTTTGCTGCACAGCTGGTCATCATTGTTTAGCCAGTTGTCCGGGATATATTTAAGGCGGAGCGACTCCGCCCATTCTCCTGTCCCCCGGCTGTCAGTTATTGGCTCACAGTAGCGTACAGGTTTAAATGTTGACTTCTAGGTTATTAATCATCTGTTTTCCAGCTCAGGTTCCAGTTATCCAGTTCAGGTGCGTGCCGGGCCTGAAGCCCGTCCCGGGAAGCACGGAGCACAAAGCAGGGGAAGCCCTGGATGTGATTATTGTGAGGCACACACTAAAACACACGACCAAGCACCGTAGACGCAGGGGAGAACGTGCAACCCTCACATACATGCATCAAACCCACAACTCTGGAGGCATATGGCCATGGTGCTGCTCAGGGGTTCATCAAATAAGCACCTTTCCCCAGAGCACATGCTACACCTTCAAACTACTTGCTTCTGTGTCACAAGTTGGGCATTTAAGCCAGGTCAGTTTCCCCCGGGGCGTTGCCTGCTGGAGGACCCCGTGTTGGCCAGGCCCCAAGCTCACTCTCACCTGTATTTGAGTCTGCGTGTCTCGTGGAGAGCAAGACGGGCTAGACGGAAAGTTCCCCCATGCGAAAGAATGAAGCATCACGATTCCAAACCTCCTATGCTGATTCCACACTTTCACAGCCCTTAATATGATTTTAGCATATATCGATGTCTTCGGAAATGGACATGCACTTAACGATCTAGGCTGAGTAACATTCATGGGTGCCTTACTATTGGACATCCACGGGTCTCGAACTGGCAACCTTCCGTTTGTAATGGTGCGCTTCCCTGACCACCATGCGCTCTCCCTTCCCGCAGCTGTTGCAGCAGAATTTCCACCGGGTGAAGCGATGCATCATGGTCCTCATCACGGCCGGCTCCTACGTTAACAGCTGCTTCGAGTGGGAGTGCCCCCGAAGAAGCCTCTGTGCTTTCCTGGTAGGACTGGCCCCGTGGCCCCTAGCTACTCTCCTGCGAGAGAATGCGTGTCTTTATTCTCTTTGTTAACGCCTGGTTCACGCGCCACAGGGCCGTCGGATACCGTAAGCAGGGCAGCAGTGTAAAAACAGAGTAACAATACAAAAAAAGGACTGTGAAGCGAAAGGGTCGACCCATATCCCTGGTGTCAACAGTACAGAAACTGTTACAGTACTCAGGAATGTTTTGAGGCCTCTGTGGACCAGTTCAACACAAAAAAAAACCTAAGTTTCTTCTCCGAAGTGTTCTTAGAGGCGCTGGTGTTTGTGTAGGCTTGTGTACAGCCCTGCTAACTTTTCTCACTTCATTATTTACTTAGCCCATCATTTGTGTACTTTCACCCACCCCCCCACCCAAACACAGCATTAAAATACAGCAGAAACTCCTAGAACACACAGCAAGATGTCTGCAGCCTTCAAATGGGCTATCCCATTTATTTTATTTTTTTTCTTAAATGTCAAATATCTCAAGATGACGGGCTAATTAAGTAATGAGACCAGGAAGTGGGAGCTGGAATCCTGCGTACACACGAGCCGTCAGCAGCCGAATTTGTCGCGCGGATTTAAAGGATAGCTGGCAAACCGGCGATGCCATGGAGGGATGGCTCGCGGGATTGACAGAGGAGTCGCCACAACGACGTTTTCGCTGTCAATGTGTGGGGAAGCTCGGGATTGACAGGTGGGGGAGCCGGTGCCCGGGGTGGGGGCGTCAGTTTGAGCTATGAGCCTAAGCTCTATCGATGGAGATCTGGCTGTTTATGCCGATCGGCGCTGACACGCCCTTAATTTGAGCAGCGGCGGAAAGAGAGCCCTGTACCACTTATCCTATTGGAGAAGTAATGGCCAATTACCCGACAGCTTTGTGTTTCGCGCAGCGGAAGCGGAGCACTGTTTCTCGCGATGCGATTTGATTGACGGCACCGCGGTGTTCTACGGGTAATAGATGGCTTTGGGAGGGGGACAAGGAAACATTGGGATGGGGTGGGGTGGAGGAGACGGACCGGTGGGAGAGGATCACGGGATGACTTCTTGGCTAGTTTTTCTGGGACATTGATCATCTCAAACAGATTAATGGCGCCATCTATGTCAGCCCAGCTTTTACAAAAATGTGATTTGGAGATGTCTTGACCTCACTCTGATTAAATGCTTTCCGAGCGGCAGTAAATAATCTGGCCTCTTTTTGCAGCTCCCCTTCTCGCCGTCTCCCTCATTCCGCGTTTCGTGGGGAGTAAAAGGAGGCTCACGCTCATGTGCCATTTTCAGACTAAACAGCCGTAATTGGATGGCTCCGAGGCATCCGAACCCCCCGGGATCTGTTCACTGAGACAGAGTAGCAGACAGGAGTACCGGGACCATCTTGTGTCCTCTCCTCCCGCTTGACGTCCGAGTCGTGCTCCAACGGGACGACGAGAGCAGGTCACTGCCTCTTTGAGAGACGCACGGAGAGAGGCCACATCGATCACTTAACATTTCCCGTCACTTCTTTTCAGTGTGGCTTCAGCCTTATGGAAACGTACAGAAATGTCAGACATATCACAGTTTAAAAAGATCAAGTTCTAAACAAAAAAAGAAAAAATGCAGGGAAGGTGTTTGGTTGGACATTAGTGTAGCCTGTGGAATCTGAAGTATAAATGGTTAAAAAAATCTTGTTTTGTATAAAACTGACAGTACAGTTGAGAGCCATTGCATATTAGTTACTGGTTCAGCTCAGTGTGAGCGCTGTACCAGGGTTTTCATACCAGGGAACTGGCCTGTACCTTATTATTTGATTTTTACATTCTTCTAAATATGCTCTCCGAATGGGATGCCTTGACATGCAAATTACCCTGACATGGAGTTGGCCGTTTTGCATAGACTTTACCCTGGGCTCTTGTGAGCTCGCTCCTGTTCCTGTATCAGCTCTAATACCTCTGCCACTTCTGTACATGGCAGTGTCTGGAAGAGAGGACTGCTGTGACACGTCTCATTCCATCAGTGTCAACACAGCTGTGCTTAAGGAAACGTATCCAATACAACGGCCTCCATTCTCAGGGTCGTGACTTAACGAAGTGTGGATCAAGTGCAGTTTGATGTGCAGCGAAAGGGCTTATGGTCAGTAAATTTGTAAATATTTTATTAATGTGCAGGGAAATAAACGATAACAAAATACTAATTGTGCAATACTAATTTTGATATCGGTTAAATGTTGTCTTTTCGATAGTTTGGGAATTTCTCTGCCGTAGTTGTTTCCGGAACAGCAACAGTGGTAGGTCACGTCTGAGGTTATTACACTTCATATCAAGGTTGGGATTGTAGGATTTTAAGGAGGCAAACTAACATTTTTCATATGAAAACCGCAATGTGCTGCGGCTGTGTGATCCTTCTCTCATGGCCAACAGGGGGCACTGCAGCACTGCCCAGTCCCTCGTCAGACACCTTTAGAAAAGCATCTGCAACTCATCTGAGAAGAAAACGGCAGAGAACGCAGATTTCCTTTAGAAGCAGGTCTGTTGAGCACAGGCATGTGCTGACTGCCTGAGAGGCGACAGAGAAGACAGAGGCAGGGCATACCTGCCGTTCGCGCGGAGTCCGTAAGAGGCTTCCTGACTTATCCTAAGCAACATATTAGTGTTGTGATCCTGACGTTGAACTCGTAAAAACTGCCTTGTGAGAAAAATGACAGTATAATCACCTTGTAAAGGTTCACAGATTTGTCTTGTAAAGATTTGCATAAATGAGGCTTTTAAGGCGTGTTTAAGTACATGTGGATTTTGGCAGCGTTTCTGAAACATTTTTGACCCAATGGCTGCACGACCTTAGGTCTTACAACGATTTTTTTTTTTTTACAATTAGTACCGCTTCAAACAAAAGGATGTACTCATCCAACTTGAGCCCGGACTGTAGTTTTCTGATTTGATTTTGGGTTTAAAAGTGTGTCAGTGGTTTCAGGATGAGGCCTTTCTGTGCTCATTCTGACTGGTAGTACTGTGTGTGTGTGTGACAAAAGCATGGTAAATGACAGGTAATGCGGTCTGGAGTGTGTGTTCTCCCCCCCCACGCCGGAGCATCGCCGGTTGCTCACCTTGTTTGCTCCTGACAATAAGCAAAGCACCCACCTTTAAAGGCTCTCTCTATCAAACGTCCCCAGTGTGAACCTTGACCCCTAACCCCCACGCCCCCTGCTGCTGGATGCAGATGCTTCTGTGGGTGGGCAGCAGAAATGCCCCCCCCCCCCCAAAACCCAGAGGACTTCTCCCAGAGTCTCAGGTGCACACCCCATGGAAACGGGGGCAGGGTTCACACCTGGTGATGGCACAGGCTGCCAGTCATATGCCGCCCAGAGCGATATGCAAAGCAGCCGGGTCTCGGCCAATGAGAGCTGACAGTTTGGCGAGCCCTGGGAAGGGACGGGGGCCACGCGCGGGGTAAACTCACAACACGGGGGATCAGACCCTTAAGCACAAAAGCCACTGCCTCCCCCACATGCCGGAATACCATAGGTATTTTATATTAGAATATTGTGAGGTGGGGAGCTGTCATAGCTGCTGTTCAGCTTCAAAACGACACAGAACATTCATTTGAATGCTTTCCAAAGTAAATCTTTTCCAAAACAATCAATACCCTTTAAATATTTCCATTGTAAATTGAAATCATTAACTGCTTATTAAATTATACAATTGACATAAAACAATACAAATTCATACACATGCATGCGAAGCAAAATATGCTACATATACAAAAGGTTATGAATATTTATCCAAATAATAAAAGGTGGTAAAGCAAAGGAGAGCCAGGGAGGAGAAAGTTGAGGCTGAAAAAGTTTGCATATTCTAATGAATTATTAAAATTACTTCCCTGCAGTCCAAAGCTGTATTATATTTTAATTTTAAAAAACAAGCTTTATTGAGCTACTCTGCACTAGAACTTCACACTTGACTGAAACAATTACTTGGAAGGAATACAGCAACACTTCAACCAATCCATTCATCATCTTAATGTATTTTCTTATAAATAAAATTCCTGGCTATATTTACTGTACATATTTAATTTACAGGCTATATTTTACCGCAAGTGCTTACAGATGTTGGACATGTAAATAGAATTCTAGTTGTATGTATTTATAAGTATGAAAAAGACAGAGTGCACATACATTTATATGGCTGCGGAGTGTGATATTTATGCGCATAAAGTAAAAATAAAAACATTCTTCTAAAGTAAAAGCACTTTGTATTTGTATCAGGCTGATTGCGCTGGGGAGAGCAGCAGAGAGGCCGCGCTTTTCCGTGTGAGCGCGTGTGAGCCGCGTCCGTGCGCGTGCGCGGGAGTGTGAGTGTGAGCGAGTGAGTATGCGTGGGTGCGCGCAGTCAAGGCGAGGACATGTGAGTGTGAAGAAGCGACTGTCATCAGCGCGACTGCAGCCGGCGTGTTTCCGCCCATGTGAAACGCTGGCCGCCTTAGCGCTGGGCGCCTCGCAGACGGCGGCGGGCAGGTGAGCACCGCCGCCCCCCTCCCGTCTCACCGCGGCGCGTAGGAGAGCGTCTGTGGAAGCGGAGAGATGGGCAGGTCGGCCTGTGGAGGCGACGCTCCGAGTGTGGCCGCCGAATGAGTAACGTCGATTAACCATCGAATGGAGTGTGAGGCGAATAAGGAATGATAAAGAAAACAAAACAGGATCTATGAACAATAACCGTAATTACGCATAAACACTCATAATGTGATTAATCATATATACTTTTAGCTAATTATATTAATTACACCATCATTATGGTATCAAATTATTACTGTTATTATTATTATTATTATTATTATTATTATTATTATTATTATTATTCACATTTAATTTTTCAAGACAATTTATGAAAAAAAAAAGTTAAACCTCTGTCTTAAAATAATTGTTTAATTTGAAGCACTGTTTAATTTTTCCATTGTATAAAAACTTTTGCACAATATGAAATTTGAACAATGGGATTAACCCATATGAAATTTATTCATATAAATGTGAAATTGAAAGCAAATCAGTCCAATCTGTGTGTTGTTAAAGCTGCAACAAAACATATTAAGATCTTAAATTATGACATAAGTGTGGTTTTCTCCTTCAGATAATTTATCATGGACAATCTGAAATTTAAAAATATACTTTTAACATTTATGTTATTTCCACATTAACAGACTAACATCTGGACAGTTCTTAATAATTCAGCTTTTCCCCCCAAATGTAGAGCTGTTTTCCTTATTTTGTTTCGTCATAGTTAGTTTTTAGAAGAAAAGTTTGGTGAAAACTTGATTGAACATAATGAGCGAACGCTGTGAGCATCACATGCATTCAGACGCACTCGGTGTAGATAGACCAGGCCAGCAATTATGGACCCCCACGCTGGTCTGCCTCATGGCTACTGGGGTGGTGCATTGCGGGGGGGGGGGGGGGGGGGTCCATATCTTCCTGAGACAATGCGTATCAATGTTTCTGGCTACTGGGTGCGTGCAGGCCGTCTCACTGCTCTGGGAGTGGTGGACATCGTGCACTGTCCGTGTCTTTGGGTCATGGATATATTACATTGTGGGGACTAAATATCCCCACAATGTGATAATAACCTGTTATTTTGACATTGTGGGGACCATTTTTTTTCAGGCCCTGCAGCGGGAAACTCAATTTTATAAAAATCTGTGGCTGCAATCAAAAAACTAAAAATTATTTTTTTGATTCCTTATAGTTAGGGTTCGGGCTGTTTTTGTGCGCTCACACACAGACAATGTGTCCTCACTGCAGACGTGTCAAGGACAGACTGATGCATGAGTAAACCGGTTTGTCTGCGTATGGAAAAAAGGCTAGATATCTTTAAACAAAACATTCCCTGTTACTTAAAAACTGAAATGTTTGAAATGGCATAAATCTACAGTAAATTTCAGCGCTTGGCATTTCTCACTACAGTACCTAATAGGCATCAAAATCTAACAGAACTCACTAAAAATTTGGAGAGAATTAATGAGCACATGAATATTTTTACTGGAAGATTCTTCTTTATTTTCACCTGGGTATCAGAGAATTTTACAATATTTCTCTTTCATGGTAGTAAAGAAAAACTAAGTATCATTTCTTTACGGATGACTTACGTTGTCCCCTATGATTTTAATTCAAGGTTTAAAGTACGTTTTTAAATACAGGAAATCAAGTGTGTTGAAGTCTAGTGACAGCCAGTGATAATTAGGTAGTGTAACAAAACACTTATTTGTTAAGGAGGAGGTCACTCAACCAGAATACCCAGAGTTCCCTAGCATCTGTCATTTAATAATACACATGATCAAATAGTCTTACTTAATGATGTTTTCTTTGTTATTTTTATTTTTTTTTATGTTATTTCATTTGTATCTACCTAAATGACTGTGTACATTTAAATTTGCATCATGTAAGAAAAAACTTACAGTAGTTTGAAAATCAAAAAGAATGATTTAAAGATGAGACAGTAAAGATCACTTTACCTTTCCACAGCTTTATAATTTAAATAATTGTTATATTTCCTGTTGAAGCTGAAAGCCCTGCTCGATAGCTTTGGGTTTTGTGTTATTATGCACAGGGGGACGATGTAAACAGGAAGATAATATAAACAGAGGAATGTTTAAAGTAGATACAGGATTTCCCAGCACTTGCAAAGGTCAGAGGGTGTCGCTTTTCCCAGTCTGTCAATTCTTTACTTAAGACGTTATTTGGATTGCAATGCACTTAAGTAGCTGTAACATAATCTAGTTTGTAATTGAGCGCTACGCGTCCTTGAGGACATAGGCTTGTCTAGCCATATATATTAGCATGTAGCAGTGTGAGGATATGAGGCAGTTTACGGTTGGTCAATTAGTGAGCTTAGAAAACAATTTGCCCCCTCCTCCAAATTAATCTATAAGTACGATAGAATTCAGGAGGTGAAAATAAACACGGATTTCTTAACAGTTTGGATAACTAGAGCCGAGCCAAGCTGCAGATTTAATGTACAGAGCCTGACGGTTTCTTGTCCTCTGCATCCAGAAAGCAGTGTAGTTTATTCAAGACAGATATCTGTAAATCTCCATGTTTGTGATAGTAATACAGTGAGGAAAGCCCTCGATTGGGATCGCTGCGGAGACCTGGGGTCTGCGGCGGGGGCTATTGCCGTGCTTCCCCCGGGGGGGCGGGAGTCGTGCCTGCTTTGAATCACGGACAGCTTATATTTCAGTTGGTGGTATGCGTGTGTTTGTGCGTGCTTCACATGCACGGCCAAACAGACTGACACGTGAGTGAAATGCTGCATACCGTTCACAGAGAGCCCAAGAAGAAGCAGAGGTCCGGCAGAGACTGCTGAAGGTTTAATGATAAAGTCATACGGAAAAGCTTCTCATGCAGCTGTGCAGTGGAATTTCACAGAATTTAAATAGTATTGAACACAGATATTCGTCCTGTTCAGTTTTATTTGTTTATTTTTACATTTTAATATGACAGAGGAGGTGTATATGAAGGCTGCTCCCCCGTGACCTCTGACCCTGTCACTCTCCTCCCAACCCTCTCTCTCAGATCTTCCTCCTGGTGGTTTGGAATTTCCAGCTCTACATGGTGCCAGTAGCGCTGCTGTTGCTGCTGGTCTGGAACTACGTCCGCACGGCGGCTGGCCGGGACTCGCGGCAGGGCGACGTGGTGAGCGGGCCGCCTGGTCCACGGACCCCCTAACCGTACCCCCAACCCCATTCCAGGTCTCTGCAGCCCGCACGCTCCCAAGTGAGGCTTTTTTGCCGGGGGGGTTGTCTCGCTCGTGGTTATCAGGGGTGCAGTTTGACCCACAGGTGGAATGCATGGTGTACATATGGAGGATGTCTGCTATGTGTCCAGCCTGCCTACCACATTTATCAATGATACACCCGTTTGCCGGGTTCCTTATCAAATCCTGACAGGCAGTCAGGAAAAAAATAATATTAGCTAATAAAATATCTCCAAATAATTAAGTAAACGCCCCAAGGTAACATTCCAGCCTACCACTGCATGTAATAAAATAAAATGAAATCAAATTATATTTATTTACAATATATGCAAAAATTCTAGAATTATTTTATTGCTTTCTTTAAATGTAAATTTAAGTCCTTTCATTTATTTTACATTTAAACCAATTAATGTGTAATATACTTGTGATTTTAATTCACACCACTGTGGAAAATGACTTTTCCGTTATCTAATACGAGTCAGAACCATATTGACCTTTCTTAGTAGTTTGTTTGAACGATATATCATGCATTTCTTGTATTGTATTTTCCTGTTGCGACAACGTACCAAATATTTACGGAAGGAAGACTGATGCAGTTTTGGCTGCGTGGTGCAGTTTATTTGTGTTTTAAATGATTTTTTATTTTTTTTTTAATGATAATGGAAATGTGAGGAAGACATTAAGACATTGCTACTTGTCTTTCCTAAGCTATTTTATTTTTCTCACCTGCCACCTATATTTATTTATGTATTTTCCTCATTTAAATGATGTAAAAGCGATATCATGCCGTAGTGAGTTTTCATAATCACACACTAGTGTGTTTGTGAAACTAAAAAGGAGGATATCAGCTGAAATTTAAGTGAAATCATGAACACAGTGGCGATTAAATTTAATAAGTACCTTCTATGCAGGTTTTTGCTTCCCAATTAAGAAATCAAGTTTTTAACAGGAATCTTAATTTTTCATGATTACATAGTTAAAGCAATGGTTCTGATTCGTATTAGATAATGGAGGAATAAAAAAAAAAGTAATTTTCCACAGCGGTGTGAATTAAAATTACAAATTATGCTTATGAAACGGGATGTGAATACGCTGGTCATTAATGAGAATGTGGACATCTAAGAAAGAGGCACCTCCTACGTTTGCAGAGAAAAGAATCACGACACCATATCAAGAGGGACGGGGCAAATGTGGCGGAAAGTGACAAATAATTATAATCTTTTAACTTTTTATTTTGGCGAAGTTTTTACTACGCCTGTTCAGGATGTATTTAAGTTTTCCTGAGATGGGCAGAGCACGGTGTGATTATAGAATTAAATTCATGAAGTTTAGCAAATGGTCGTAGTTTATGAACTAAAATCATAAAACCAATTCCTATGGTGTGCTTCCCCACCCCCCAAGTCTCCAGCCCCCCCCCCGGCAAAAAAGCCTCCGGCATTGGTCTGGGGGGCCTGACCTCGCTGTCTGTTATCCCCACCAGCAAGGCCGTCACCGTTCACTAAGCGATTCTATGGCCTTTTATGGAATCTGTTTCCTTCTGTACCGCTGGCGCTGTCCTGCGATATGGGGCAGGTGACAACACTGCCGTGAAAGAAGTTTAATGTCGGGGAACTCTGATGATCTCGCAACCCTACAGGCTACGCCAGCGCTAATTATTAAAACTCTGTGCTAGGTATACTGAGCACTTTCACACATAAGTCAGTGGGTGTTGATTGTATCGCCTTTAATTGCCACTCGGGTCACATATTTCACTCTGGGTACGAGCTTGTTCTAAGCAAATCAAGGGTTAATGTTATGGGAATGGAGATTCAAGCACGATCGGAGACCTGGGCTATTCAGTTTGGCAACCACTGCGGTCATTTGGCGAATTATTTTGACGGACAAACCAAAGCCAGTCTGGGGAAAAACTCTGCGGAAATGTAGCAAGCTGCATAAAATGTTAAATGTTCATAAATATGTTTGCATGTATCACACTTCTAAAAATAACGTCAAGACCAGCCCTGACCCCTGCTGTATCACTGCTCTTCTCACGTCGAGGCTAACCGAGAGTGCAGTTCCCACACACGCCTTTAGATGGAGACATTGCTTGTAAGAAATGTGACCAAAAGCGAGAAGTTTGGTTTCCTGTTTGCTCGGTCAATTCTAAATTTCAAATAAGAGAACATATTTTAGAATAATTCAAAAATATTTCATTACTTCAGGTATTACTATTGGTTTTAATGACCGAGATCTTTTATGAAGGGTTATTTTGAGGGTAATTAGGTTTGAAAAACTGTAAGATTTTCTGGCTAGCGGTGAAGTCTTTATTATGACAATACTCTGCCAGCACTGGCCTTGAAATTTTATTCTGTGTTTGTTTGTTTATTTGTCGTATTCCTTGAAGAGAGAGGGCCAGGAGGTTCAGGTCGAGGTTTTGGAGACGGGGTTATTGAGTTGAGTCCGTCTGATACGAAACACGTGACGGAGAGACCCTCCTGTTCCCCTGTCGCCGTCTCGACCCCCCACCCCCCATCTATTGTTTTGCTTTTTGACGACTGTAACCACAACAGATGAGCTGTAACCACTAACTCTGTAGTCTGCTTTCAGTTACACGCAAACAGATTACGGCAGAGGCTGGTTTTTCTCAGGCCAGCAGAGAAACAAAAATAAGAAAGAGTTCATAACGAACCACAACTGTGAAGCTGGTGTTTCAGAGCACGGGACCTGCCTGCCGGAGATTAACACCCCGCACTGATGAAATGACGTCTTGCTTTTATAGGAACTGTTGGTGTTTATTTCAACTCTAATGACTGCCGTTCTAAGGCCAGAAGCCAGCAAGGGTCAAACTGAAGTGGTCTCCTTGCGAAACGGACTAAAATCACCTGGGAGTGAAATGAAGGACTGCAGGTGTAGAGACGGGGTAGTCGCCCCCCCCCCAAAACCATCTGCAGCTGGCTCATCTGAACCAAGATGGCTCCGTCTCTAGGACAGAGGCTCCTGCTCCAGTCAGACGGCCAGTAATTTCTGATTACGCAAAATGACCCCCCCCCCCCCACACACACACACACACACACACAGCCCGCACCTCCCGAGCTCCATGGACGCACAAGCTCAAGCAGTGGCCCGGAGATGATGTGCAGCCCACAACTGCCAAATAAATTCCAGACCACTTAAGAAGGAGTGCAAAAAGGAGGGAGAACAAAAGAGAGAGAGAGAGAGAGAGAGTGAGGAAGAGGGAGAGAGAAAGAGAGCACACACAAGTGAGAGAGGGTGAATTCTTCTCCTTCCCCTAGGCTGGTAATGTTCCCTCGGTTTGTAAAACATCCAAATGTTAGCATCAGTACACATTCAGATGGTGCGGGAACATAAATTATATAGCGAGACCCCACCTGATTAATTTGCGAGCCTCCCCCCTAACCCTCCCTCCCCATGTTTATTTTCAGAACCCTTTTCTTTGTGAGGGCCCATATGGAGGAAGCGGTTTACATTTTTCCCCCAGTATTTCAGAGCCGGGGATTGGGTGTGTGTTTGGGGGGGGGGGGGGGCGTCCTTGGATTCCACAGCACGGTTTTCTGGAGCACACCCGTTCCAGACTAGACGAAGCCGTGTTGCTTAGCTGGCCCGGATAAACCCCCGCTGCTAATTAGTCCAGGAACCCGGCACGTAAAAGGACACTATTGTGTCCCTGTGAAGGTCAGAATCTGGAAACCTGCGGTTTCTTTAGCTTCACATGAGGATACGGGGAAATAATGCCCCTTGAATTGTGCTTCGGTACGTGTCCCTCGTCGCTCGTCCCAGCCACAGTCTCGTCTAGGCCGAAAGAATAATAATAAAAACAAAAAAATATTCACAAGCTTTGTTTTTCTGCAGATTTTCGGTGGTGAGCCACAAATTTGACTTACAGTCGTCTGACCGCTGGCTCTTGTGTGCCCCCCAATCTGTCCCCTATTGTCCCACGAAAAAAGAAAATCACTGTGACCCTCCTAGAGCGAGATTCATCGCCAAAAATGTGCGAGTCAAAATCCCAGAATGGGACAGGCGTTAGTATCGTTCGGCACCTTGAGGTATTTAACCTTAATTGCTTTGCCGCTTCTCTGACAGCATAAATGTGTGAGGAATGCATGGGACAGCTGCCTTTCTGACATCACAGCACGCAGGTCTGTTGTAGCATTGAAGAGTTCATGCAATGGAAAGGAATTATCTCACTGCATTTAAAATGCACAGTGACAGATCAGGTCACATGACAGCATTATTTAAATTTTTTAAAGTCTGTTTTTGTTGGAAAGGTTAACCTAGTTATAACATCAAAATCATTTCATAACATCTTTTACATGAATTTCAGAAATTAAGTAATACAATTTTAAACACACACCGAATGCAGGTCTCTATATATAACCAGCATTGTTAAGGTCAGACATTTTCAATAATTAATCCGTACTTCCGGACCAGTCTGTCTCCTGATTCATTTTTATGGGGTGTCACCATGGTAATTAATTTATAATCACATTTACAATGTAACACTTAGCCTTGCTTTTTTGTACGCGTTTGTGTTCTTTTTGCCAATCATCAAAGCTGCTTCCTATTCTCCACCTTTGTCCAGCCTTGGGATCGTGAATGGCAAGGCCATACTACTGACCCCAGATCAGCCAAACACCATGCAACAGGTTTTGCCTGAGTCGATGTACGACATTACTGCTGCGCTTTGAAATGGCTGATTCAGTCTGATTGGGTGTCACGTTCCTTCTGTTCTCTTAAAGGGCCACACACGTTTGTCATGCAGTTACCTCGTTCGAATCGCGTGTTTTTCTCTGGGTCAAGCTAAAGCTGAAGGTCCAGGGTTAGCTGTAGCACAGTACTCCTGAGTCAGACACATGACGTGGCCATTTCATCAACTCCGCTATGTCATGTGCATGAAGGTGAAATCACAAAGTTGGATGTGTACTGCAGGTTGTGGCTGCCATATTGAAAATCGCTACACACAAATATGGCGGCTGTGGTCAGCGTGCAGCTATGAAACCGCTTTATAACATCTCGCCTCCTGTCCGCCGCTCCAGGGCCACAGCGGGGGCCAATACGCCCCAGGTCCTCATTAGGGAGACAGGAGCCAGCTGGACCTAACTAGGCTTTGGCTTACAGGAATGGGTGTAAGGACGTCCAGTGCATGCCTCCCCTGGAGCAGGTTAGCGCTCCATTCCGTCCACATTTCTCTATTTCGTGCTTTATGGTGTCCAAGCAGGGATGGTCAAATCAAGAGAGGACACCTACGTATTTCTGTTTAACAAGGACCTCCCTGAATCGGTCTGTCATGCACATTTAAAACATTTTAATGTTTAAACAAACCCTTTTTGTGAAAAAGTGCAGCCTTTGTGATGCTGTTTCTTGACTCTGGTCATTAAACTGAGAGAAGCAGGCACCGGTCAGATTGACACTGCAGTAGGCAGTGATAAACATTTTGTTTTGCACCTCAAAGAGAAGCCAGATTCAGAACTTTTAGCTGCACGTTTTCAGCCCCGTCATCACACTGTTCCTATTGATTTTGCAGCGAGAAAATGAATTTAACATTTTCTAACACAAAAGTTCCATCGTTGCCAGTTTTAAAATGGTAAATACATTTTTCAAGCCAAGGGAAAAAAAAGACACAAGAAAGAGCTTTTGCCTTAAATTGTGTGGAAACTTTCCAAGGCTGGCCTAGAAGGTAAAAAAAAAAAAAAAAAAGTTTTCTGAAAACAGTTTTGCTTGGTAAATAAAATAAAATAAAATTAAAACAAACTATAAAATTTATGTTGAGATGCATCTTGTACATTAAAGAGAAATTCAGTTACAATATAGCTAGTTATATTACTACTATAACAAGAATATTAAGAAGAAAAACAAAATAAAAGCATATATAAAGAAATATACCACAGGCTTAAATGATACTATTAATTCAAGGTAACCTAGTATAACTTAACTGTTAATGTTATAGAGATACAAAATGCATGCAAAGCTCAAAGAAACATGGCAGATGACTGAAATTACAACTTTTTTTTAGTTTTTGACCATCACATCAAATAACATGACGGCCAGATTAATCCAAAAAGGGCCATTTTGTATGGAATGCATTAGGGCTGTCCTGCCAGATGTTGAGACAAAAAGTATAAAAGCCGTATCTAATTCAGAAAGCAGACATGAACAGATTGCATTGATCAGGACGTGGTGTGGCAGAGGGAAATATATTTTATAGGGTATGCATATAATTGTATAATGGCAAAGTATATAATGAAGACTATGTCCTTGCCTTGGCAGCCCAGAGGGTTGGAATGTTCCCTCCCCCCCGTCCCCCCCTTTTTTGGAATGAATCAAACCGGAATACGGCTCTGCCCATTGGACGGAACACCAATTAGTTCATTACAGGGCAGGAGTAATAAACCGCCGCATTGAGCTTGAGTTACTGAGCGTCTTGTTTTTCAAGGGACATTAGTGTCATTTGAGACTAATTGAAAGGCCTCAAATTTTTGTCCCATTAGAGTTAGAATACATTTTATCTGCAATTAATTCCAATTAATAAAAAAGAGCTATAGAGGTGGGCTCACCAGAGATGTAAATATTAAATTATCCCTTTCAAATACAATACAGGAAATAAGAAGTGTCAACAGAATAAAAACTATTTTTGCAAAACTTTAGAGCAGGAAGGTAAATGTAAAGCTGGATGGAATTTTTGCAGGTCTGGTCAGTTTTAAGGGGAGGAAACCGCAGTGGTTATCATGCTGGCAGACAGTCTTTCTTAGCGCAGAGTAAATATTGACCTGTTGTGTAATTAGACAGACTTCACACAAAGGAGTTGCTCCATCAACAGGCACCTTGTGCTTCTCTACTGCTGCCACCCATCACTTTATTAACAGATAGGATCGTGTGGGGGGGGGTGGGGGGGAGGTATCCTCTGACACCCTCAGCTTCTAGATGTGTTATTCGTGCGGCGCTGCGTCCCCCCCTGAGTTTCCCTTTGAGGATACCGTTGACGCAGTGTTGCGCAGACCCCGAGCATTGTGGGATCGATGAAGTTCAGCATTGCAAATCACCATCATGGAATGGAAAGGTTTGGCTTTTAACTCTTTGGGTATTTGACAGAATGAGGGGCCTGTGCAGTTAGCCTGTAATCCTTCTTTCCACAAAATATGGGAAAAACAATTATTATTGTTTTCCACTCTTCTAGCATGCGTATCCCTGTTTCATGACCTGCTTCATTCACTGTCCATTCTGGATTTAGCATGGCGTGCACAAAACATTCGGAACAATGCCGATTACGTGAAATGGAGAACCAGTGTGCCAGAGCTCTGGCCAGGACTATAAGCTTTGGAGACCCCAGTTTGACAGCACATTCCAGGGCTGTGCTCCTCCTGCTTCACAGACAGCCAGTCCTCTCACTTTTCTAACACTTGTGCTATGAAACTTGCATAGTTTTCATGTTAAGACCTATAAACAATCAGGTCGTGTTTATGCTTTATTTATGCCTAGTGCTGCTGATATTGTTACTTTCTCAATACCGGCGGGAGCAGGCTTGCACCAATGGGGAAAAGGTGCAAGAGATTCCCCTCTGGGCGTGCGCATCTGTCGAAGCGGGGATCTTCGGGTAGGCCCGTTACTTCCTGCGGCTGCTGTTCGACTTGCTGATCGGTAGAAGTCGTGCTCCGTAGGTTTCAGATCACTGCACGTTTATGCCATCCCAAATCAGGCAACAGATCTTCAAAATTCTGAAAAATCAGGACTGGCCACAAGATTTGAAATATTGATCTGAGCTTCAAATGAATTATACATTAGTCCCTCTACTGGTTTTACGGATCAATCTAATGGGGAAAGATCTGAATTAAAGAATCACTTTCAGTATCCCTGTTAGTATTTATAATCATACATCTATTTTCCACATGATGAGGTCACTGAGCCCGAAACTTATTCCAGGAACCATAGGGCGTCAGGCAGGGGACAGCTTGCACATGGTGCTGGTCCACAGGTGGAAAGTTCAGGGCCAGAAGGTACAAATCCAGGCCTAGGTGTTTCACCTAACCAGTTAAGTATAAAGAATCACAAGGTGGTCATCTGGTTGGTTGAAATTTGGTTGGATTTGTACTTTCTGAACCTGAACTATCCGTCTCTGTCTAGTGCACAGCACCTGCTGACAGTGAACTTAATAAAATTTTTGCCAGGCTATCTGGTGGAAACTCACACAAACATGCTCAAATTATATACATCAAACAAAAAGTTTGATTTAAATTACCAGCAATCGCTTTTGATGGATAGGAGAATTTATGTGAATCACACCCTTAGCTTATGGAGGAGAAACATAAACGAAGCGGAGAGCATATGGAGACGTCTGCTGGACCACTCTTTACCTTACACTCAGGAAGTATATTGCATCATGTGTTTTTTAATATAAATTATGTATGGTAAATTTGGCAAATTATTTTCTTTTTATACAGTCAAGGACATGTCATTTTACTGAAGAAAATTCAGGTCAAGAGCATCCCTCAAAGGTAAAAGAGCCCCTCCCTTTCTGGGGCTATTTTCTCTTAATCACAGCACCCCCTGCTGCCAGCCGTGTACTCCAGCACTTCTGGGGTGCCAGAGGAGCCTTATCTTAAACTCGCGCCCCGGGGTCTCCGGTCTGCATGCTGCGTAGGAGCGGTCTGGGCCCAAAGCAGCTGCAGTGCCTCAGAGGTTCTATTTTTCTCCGATAAAAAAAAAATTCTTTTCATCTTGGACTTGGATGGCTTCGGTTTGAACTCCCGCGGAGCCTGTCACGCCGGAGGCCAGGGCTAAGATCCCAGATACAGCATCTTTACACACTGATTACGGAAAATCAGAATAATCAAGTGCCAATTATCACCCTGTGTTAGAGAAAATTAGGTATTAAGGGTTATTAGATCTTGCCAGGTAGCTGCCCAGTCTCTCGTCTTTCCGCAGATGCATTTTCGGTACGCATGAAGTCCGAGGAGTCATCGTTTACGTGGTGATCATGTTAACTAGGGAACTAAGACAGTAATTATTTATTCTGCATGCACCCATGAGGTTTAAAACACTTAGGTTCAGGAATTGAGCTTTTAAGGAGGAAGTTGCTTTAAATGACGTCAGCAGAAATGAGAGACGCAGGGAGTGTGTGTATGTTTTGAATGTCATGAGTGGTTAAGGGTATAAAGTGAGTCTTCGCTGTGTGAGGGGAGAGAGCGAGAGAGATCGATGGCCTGTCTCTCTGGGCATTCTGGCTTTTCCGGCTTTTGATGGCGAGCAGAACCGATATTTGTGATTTTTACTCGACTCACCGACCCGTTTGCATCCCAGAGCTGTCAATAAAACCCCCCCCCCCCCCCCGCCCAATCCTACAGTACCTGTATCTGCTGGATTTTTTTTTTTGCCATCCCGACGAGCAAGTTTTCCATAACAAACTTTACCGGCCTCTTTCTTCAAAGTCAAACATCATACCAAGGGTAGAGCGACATTGGTACCTGAGAAGAAGCCAAAACCGCGATCACGCTCCATCTCTTCGTACGGCTTCTATAGCGAGTGTCCCTTGTGGTAGGTAACGTCGTTAACAACATTATCGCCCTCGTTTCTGCTGTGTCCCTCTGTTTGCACTTTTAATTGATATTCTTGGGCCTGGCACGGTTCCTGTCCTGCCGCCCACTCCCCACCGGGAGGGACACGGGGCGGTTAATGTAGGACGCTGGTGTAGACCCGCAGCACTGTGCCCCAGTGACCGGCCCTCGCGGCTCAACTGTGGCTGAACCCTGCGCCGTTATTGATCGAGTCGCGCGGTGTTACCGCCCGCTCTTGTTTACCCGAAGCACACAGCTGTTTGGCGGAATCTGCATTAACATAAGAGGCTTATGGCAGTCATCAGGGGAAGTGCACTAAAGCACAAGCAGTCTGCTCCATTGTTCGCTGGGTGAAGACTTTCAGTAACGGGTGACTTTATGGATAACGGATAATAAAGATGAGTGCAGACAGAAACAGCCGTGTGATGTTTCAGTCTCGAGTTTAGTTGAGTTGCGTAGTTTGTTTCTGGGTACTCATTGGCCGTGAGTAACAGTGGGAGTCCAACAAATGATCTGGGATACCCAGTCTTTGGAGATGTGCCTTTGCAGGGTAGTTACTAATTACTCACTACTCAAAATTCACATTCCAGCATTTTAAGGTCAGTAACAATGTTTATAAAACCTTCTGCTCTCACTGTGGTTTGAAGAGGGAACCAAGAATATGGAAAAAGATAGTATGCAGAAATTATTGGAGATTCCAGCTCTTTAAATAATTACCTATATTATGGATACATAATTAACTGATAAAGCGAACAGTGACAATGTAGGAAAATGTAGGAAAATTTCTGCATAATAATCAGGATTATTCTTATTAATTTTTGTTTCTATTAAAATTAACGTTACAGATAAAAATGAAGGGAAATTTTGTCAGCTTAGGGATGTAGCCACTACGTCACATTAGATAAGATAAAAGAAAACTTCATTGTCAACTTATGACAAAATTTCGCAACATCTCATCCTTTTGCAGCCATCAACATGTTAAAATTTAAATATAGGTTATCAAAATGAGAATAAACATATAGGAAGCGATAAACAATTTAAGCAGGGGATTCTATAAATATGCAATGAAATAAGTTACAGTGTTTTAGTTGTGCTGTTTGTGACTGTACAATTTACAGTATTCACAATATTTCTCGGCAAGTGACGTGTTGGTCAGTTTGAAGATTCGGGAGTCGAGGTGGACAGCACAGCTCTGGGAAGATGACTTCCTCAGTCTGTTTGTGTGGGATCTGATTAGACTTGACTACCTGCCGGATGGTAGGGGTGCAAGCAGGTGATGGCCTGGATGCGTATTATCCATGACAATGACTCTAGCCGACATCACCAGTTCGAGTTGCAGGCGTACACTGCATACAGAACGGTGTTTTTTGAAACTGCTCAGACTCGCTGTCAGCGAGCCAAGTCACTCGCCTTACTGTGTCCGAGTTGCTGATGAAGCTGTTTAGATTACAGGCCACGGGCCAGGTGCTGTGTGCTCGGAGGATATTGTTAGAGGCTTCTAGCCGCAGGAAGCCGCGTTTTAGGACCACACTTGTTCTTTCGCCATCTGTTATGGAATACATTCCTCAGCTGATGTCATTTGTTTTCTCTTTCTTGTCTTTGTTTCCCATAACCGGCAGCAACAAGAGATGGAGGACATGCTTGGGGACGAGGACGAGGAATTCGACAAAGACGATAAGGTAACACTCGCTCGCTTGCTTGCTCGATGGTCATGTTTAGACCACTTGGTGGCAGTTCAAGATGCCCCTCTCCAACAACAGCGCCGCAAGCCAGAGCTACTCCGTCCGATCAACAATGCGAGCCGTAAATCCTTACTTCTTATGGACGTCTTGGCTTGCTGGCGTCACCAGAAAATGACAGTAATTCCTTCAGCCTCTCAATATGGCAGCTATGGGCCGCCTGGTTTAAACTTCTCCATAAGCCTCCTCTGTTGCTAAACAGTCTTAGCATGTCTACTTTGCACGAGCTGGCAAGGGGTGTAAGCTTCTGGCAACCATTGGTGCACTTCAGCTTAACACCGGCAAGGGAAAAGGGTGAGATAATAGGGAGTGCACTCACGTTTTTCATTTCAAATGACAACGATAGCAGTGAATGCACTTCTGCTTAAACTCACATGTAATTGACGTAATTACGAATGGACCTGCACTTCAAATTGGGGCTGAAATTGAGGTAATTGCAAATGTGTTTTCCTTTTGAAATTGAAAGGGTAGATGGGGGTGTGTGTGAGGGGGGGTGGTTTGAGATGATCATAAATAAAAATCTGCTTCAGAAATTCAGATGGAAAGCGTGATAATTGTAAGAAGTCCGTGCCTTAGGATGGGGATTGGGGGAAGCACGCTGTGGTCAAAGCGGGCCTGTGGATTATCACTCCATATAAGAGTCTGTTATTGTTACAAATAGGCAGGGAGGCCATAAATACTGTAATTTACTGGGTCCAATTGCGTAGCTTTTGATCTGCCGCTGTTACTCCCGTGTTAGATCTTCACTTTTAGCCATGGATAGGCTGTGTTTCTCAGCTCACCGTCCCTTTCATGTAACCCTGCCCCAAATCTGTCCCCCCGCCCCCGCCGTTTCAGTTAAGTGCACAGCGAGTGTAGATCAGGGGAGTGAACAAATTTGTCTCCTCCATTTGCTCGCCGTCGCCCCCCCAAGCCCACCATGACCAGCTCTGTGTCCGCGTTCTGCTCCGCTGGCAAAGCATTAAGGTGTTTGATCGGTGACGAGCCTTTTATGGGATGAAAGTGAAAATAAAACACACACACACAAGATCAATAAATGTGCCACAA
Source organism: Hippopotamyrus pictus (assembly GCA_026781145.1). Lineage (NCBI taxonomy): Eukaryota > Metazoa > Chordata > Actinopteri > Osteoglossiformes > Mormyridae > Hippopotamyrus > Hippopotamyrus pictus. The sequence goes on along the minus strand of JAODLC010000123.1, from coordinate 29,205,626 downwards.
CTTCATTTTAATTGCACCTGAAGCGTGTGTTGCCAGACTATGCTATCCATCCCAGATGTTTAACTGTAGCTGGGCCACCCCCCCCCCCACTCCGCCCCCCCATCACTCTGCCCATAAGGCTGCCATTAGCTGGATAACCTTTGCTCCCAGGGATAAACGGGGCATTACATGTCGTGAGCCCCCAGCACCT
>JAODLC010000123.1:29157488-29191501 GCA_026781145.1 Hippopotamyrus pictus | reverse complement strand
GTGCAGTGTTAGGTGCAGTCAGTGTGCAGTGTTAGGTGTTATAAGTATGCAGTGTTAGGTGTTATCAGTATGCAGTGCTAGGTGCAGTCAGTGTGCAGAGTTAGGTGTTATCAGTATGCAGTGTTAGGTGTTATCAGTATGCAATGCTAGGTGCAGTCAGTGTACAGTGTTAGGTGCAGTCAGTGTGCAGAGTTAGGTGTTATCAGTATGCAGTGTTAGGTGTTATCAGTATGCAGTGCTAGGTGCAGTCAGTGTGCAGTGTTAGGTGCAGTCAGTGTGCAGTGTTAGGTGTTATAAGTATGCAGTGTTAGGTGTTATCAGTATCATTCACCCACTTCAGAGAACATGCAGTCCATTTTTAACCATGTTCTCATCGAAGAATGAGAGTTACATGCTTTGCTACCCCTGGAATATTAACCAACACTATTATGCTGAAGCATCTCACAAGGCAGGGTACTTGAAACCTTCAAACGCTGACGATGTCATGCCATGACAACGTGGGAGTGCAGCAGCCTTGGAGAAAGATCTTTAATCTCTTGGTTTCCATTGTAGATTAGCTGAATATTGTTCTCTTTAGCTATAAGCAACTTGTCATCTGAGGTTCTAGTCACACCAGGGACGTTTTTAAGTCTTCAACTAGAACTTTTCCTCAAAATGGGAAATATTTTGTTAGTAACGTTATACATGATATTCATCGTTAGGTTTTAAGTATCGTGGTTTAGTTTATTCATTCTGTCAAAAATACACCTGCAAATATGCCACTCAAAATGGTAAAAAAAAGAATCACCAATAGAGGAACATATTTTCATGAAAAATCACACAAATGCCGACAGAAGCTAGCAGCAGCCAGAATGGCTTGTCTTGGAAAGTCAATTAGCCCATCTGACAGCGTGAGAAAGTGGCGCTTCTAGCCGACTGAAGTCGCACCTGGCTAGCCGACCATCCAAACGCGGCTTTCCCGCCTAATTAAGGCACGTCAGCACTTTTCCTTACCGACCGCGCGGAATCTGAAATGCGGAGAGCGCAGAAATTCAGGAAGATCCCTTGCTTCTCCGTTTTTTCGGAGTTCGTTAGCGGAATCGCAGTTGTATTCCTCATTAGCTCAGAATCCCATGCCTTGGTCATTCCTACACACAATAAGAGCGAAATGACAGCCATGGAATCTACATCTTATTATCCTGCTATGTATCAGCATTCTGCAGATTCCCAGTGACAAAATGCCCGCGTCTGTATTCATTGCTTACTACGGTATTCTCTAATCAGACTGTAATTTGCAGCTAAAGAAACGACATCATCCTTATGGGCCTCTTGACTGAGGATCCGCAGGTTGACCCTGCTACGCGATTACGTAAGTCCTCCTATTGTCCCCCGTACCAGGGGCCACAGAGGAGCTGAACATCTGTGAGCCCGGTTTGTGTGCACAGATGGAGCCGTATAACATGTCTCCTGTCTTCTCGCTCCGGTGTCTGTTTTAGTTGGCAGGGCTATAAAGTCCAAAAAAAAAAAGAGAAAACAGCACCGTCACCCACGGTTTTGACCGGCTACTCCTTACAGGCTCGTTTACTGCTGCGGAACTTCGATAACTTCTCATCCTGGTAAAAGAACAGAAAAGAGCGTGCCTGTTCCGTCTTCTTCCTATCAACGGTGTTCAGCGATTGCAAATTTCACTAACAAACTATCACGTTTGTCTGAGGTGCTGCTAGTAAGGAGATGAGGGGAGACTTCCAGAAAAAAAATACTGTCAGCACCATTGATGACTGTAACGTAGTGGAAAGAAATGTGTGTAATACACAAGAGATCTGCTGAAGTGCGGGGTCCAGTTACTTTATCATTTCCAGTTGTTTTCTTCCATATATTTCCAGTTTCAGCTGGTGAAAAAAATAGATCCCAATGAAACTAGTGATGATTGAGGATAGTTCATTCCAGGTAAGGTGACACCTTCGCCATTTCCTCTGCAGCCCAGTGCTGAAAGACAGTAACACTCAGTTAGCCAATCACAAAACAGACGTCCTTGGGGAAAAGCCCAGAAATTTGTACTCAGCTGGCTCAGCCATGATGACACCATCTTTGGGAAGGAACACTAACCTTATTCCAGTTCTTACTGGACTTCTTGATGTTATTTGCTCCTGACTATACTTGTGACCTTCATCATCTGGACGTTTAATGTGTTCAGTACCTGCCAGAAATAGACTGAAATATCACATGATGCAGGAAGACCCCAGATGCAGAATATGTCTTTAAGGAAAAAACTACTCTATATACAGTACATTCATATCATATATATTTTGTACAGTGAGTAACTGATTTTTTCACTATTTCACTTTATACATTGACCTGAAAGTTATGTGTGGTTCTTACAGAACAGATCATTTCTGGTATCTGTAAAGTTCTTCTGCTGAAATGGTCAGAGTCCGGCTTCAGCAACCAAGTCGCTCTTGCAAACTTGTGTTATCGAAATCAGAGTTTTTTTTGGGTGGGTTTCCTGCATGGAATTCATTCATGACATGAGATCTGGCTTTTTCTACTGAATGGGACCAGCTGTACCACAATTCTGTCCACTGGCCGTGATGCGTACGACTGGGAAGGTGACTCAGTTCAGGGCCTCCTGCAATCTTACCACAGATGCCTTCAGAAAACCAGGAACATGTAACTGAAACCTTGAAATGCAGAAGACAGATATTATGACAACACACTTTGTAGTTGTTATTGTTCTTCAACTGAAGTTATTGTTGGGATCATGTCTATTGTTGCAATGCCAAACTACAGAGATGGAACGACATACGGCCGTAATAAAGCAGGGATTAGCATCTGAAGATGCCTTTGTGATTAATTCGTTACTGCATTGTATTTGAATGTGGCATGGACATGTCACAGTAGGCCTGATGGTTATTTCTGCATTAAAGCTCAATCCAGCATAGCCTAGGTACAAGCCTAGCAGCTCTAAAGGCCTGTCATAGAGGCTGTTATAGTGGAACCTTCTCTCCAAACAACTGTGGATTTTTTCTTAGGGAGCGGGAACACAGAACCAAGTGGCCTTGTCGTGACCCAGCTTTCACGAGAAAACCCCCCCAGGGGTCGACTGTGTGGCTTCCGGAAGACTCCTCCATCGTTCTCATGCTCCTGTTTGTTTGTCCAGAGTCCCTTTCAGCTGCGCTTCCTCATCCCAGCTGGAGAGAACGGCAGAAGATTCCCAAGCTGTCCCAGGATTCCCCTGGCTTCCCTCCACCTGAGCGTGACTGGTGTGTCTGTGTGTTTAAACAGGTGCAGTACCAAGAGGTGAAACCAGATCCTGGTCAGAGCCCAAATAAAAGGAAGAAAAACAACCCTGGGTAGCGGACTCTTCCTCACAGGAACGTCAGCCCTGCGAAGACGAAAACAAGCGGCTTCTTCACTTCGAACGGAACAATCTCTCCTTATTCCCAACTCCTGCTGTATATTATTAAGATAGACTGTAAAAAAAAAACAGGATATATAAAAGCCAACTGGTGAAAATAATGGCAATAATAATAAAACATTGTTGTTATTGGATATTATATTATAGGTTACTTCATTGTATTGTTTATTTTATTTGGTTGTGAACTGGACAAGAATCTCTATGTAAATAGTATTGCAGCTTTAACATTTGTAGATATCCACTATTGTGCTGAATGAAAACAGAAGAGAGGGTGAGATCTGCAGGCTGTGGCCTTCAGTTCAGTGACGGACGATTGTAGTGGCCGGACACGTGTGGCTCCTCAGGTCGATACTGGCCGGTCAGCTTGTGTGCGGAGGGCTCCTTTCACTGTGCATTGGCATGTTTGCTGTTTCTGGGACCAGTCCGAATAAAAGCCTAATTATGTAATCTAAGTGACCATCTCACTGCCAATCTGAAAAGGTATTTTCATGGGTCCAAAGGGCTGCATGCTGCATGCTAATAAAGATTTCGTAAAAAGAAAATGAGTAACACATGAATCCGCTGACACACTGATGCTGCTCACATGGAGCACATTTTATCTGGGGGATTTTAGGCCAAATGTAACCTTCTGTTCTTCTGTGCTAGTGTCCGGCTCCTATTTTATCATATTTGTTATTATTATTATTATTATTATTAATAAGATTATTCATGTTATGTAACTTCTTAGCGGACAGTTTTGTTTGAAATCTACGCACCTGGGTATTTTATTAGCGTACATGACATTCTGGAGTCCTCTGCTGTGAGGTACCTTAACCCTGTGTTTTTAGCCAATATGCTACCCTGTAGAAAGGGTTTTCTTGTCATTAGGTTTGTTTTCTCGCTGGTTAAAGGTGGTTGCTTGTTTCATTATCATTATTTTTAATTAATTGTGATCTGGCAGGAAGAGTAAAATATATCACACCCCCTAAGGAGCGTTACTCTAAATGACAGGATTGTCTTCTTAGCTTTCTGAGAACCTGTTAAGACTTATATACTGCATATATGAACTGTTATGGTAATACTTACCTATAGAGTATATATATGTATGATACAGTACATTATGCATTTTATATTCTTAAAATGATTTTTTTTCATTAAAGTATATATACATATGTGTTGTTCTGACTGATGTACTGTGTTTAAAGTGTGGATTGCATCTAAAAGATCTTACAATGTACTGTTCAGTATATGCCTTGTTTGCAAGGAGACCAAAGTAAGTAATTTTGATAAAATGCAAAGGGTTGGTTTGTGCAAAGGGTGTACAAAGCAAGCAGCTTTGTTTTCTCTATCTGAAGCCATGTAAGTGATCGACAGCTGCATTTCTTGTGCTCGTGAATGAAGGCCGGATGTTTGTTAACTTGTACAAATGTCTGCATTGAAATTCCTATGCGGCACTCAGTTAAAGGGAGCACTGTGAGATTCTGATGTGTGTGGTTAGTCTCAGCGCCGCCTGTGACATCATCACTGTGTGTCCAATCAGAGGCTAAACATCAGGATGAGATGTGATGTCAGTGTTCTGGGGGTGTGGGCGGGGCAGTGAGAGGAGAATAAAGCTGGAATGTAAACACCATGTTTTGTTTTGTGTTTGTTGAGATTTTTTTTTTTTTTTTTAAGTCGTTTTCGTTTTCTTGCCATCTGTTTAATTTTTATTTATTGTGCTTACTGGAATAGGCTGTTACAGTTTAGAAAAAGTATTCAGTGAAACAGTAAAGGCAACTTCAACAGCTTTCAGGGAACAGGAAAATGGTATAGACTCGCAGAGGTGTTTCTAGAAGGAATTGGTCTTAAGGCATTTCTTGTAGGTGGAGATACACCCATCCCTCCATTTTCTGAAACTGCTTATCCTGTTCAGGGTCACAGGGGGTCCAGAACCTATGGGCACCAACCCAGGATGGGGCACCAAGCTATTGCAGGGCACGCAAACACACAGAGGTAATTTGGTAACTCCATTTAACCTCTGACTGAAGTGGGTAAACCCCACAACCACACGGTGAGAACATGCAAACACTGCTAACCACTGCACCACCATGCCACCCCTGCTGGAAGTACAGACATACCCGAATCTCATCGTTATAAATACTTATAAAACCCCTATTGAGAGGTCAGGAGAAATATCCTCCCACCTAAGACTTGATTCCTCAGACTTCAGTGCTTCTTTCCCAAGGTCCTGTCAGGAAAACGGCCATCTTTCAGACTCACACGTAGCTTCTCCCTGTCTGCTTACACCCTGCATTCCTCACACAGATCCGGGGGTTACCCCGCTAAGGCCGGCCTGTCATTCCTCAGCTCTCCTGGAAGAGCCCGCCTTTATTCTTACTTTCACCCATTTGGAAGTTAGCACTTATTCTTCACATGTAACGTTTGCTTCTTTGATTTACATTTCTATCTCTGGCATGTTACGTTTTCTCCCCTGTTTTCCACCTGGGTCTTTTACTAGAGCGATTCAGGTTAAGTACTTTGCTAAAAGGTGCATCCGAATGTTGCCTTAGATCAGCAACCTTAGGGTTACAAGTGTGAGTCCTTAGCAACTAGGCACCCCACATTTCTTTGCTGCATAGTTTTTTTAAACTGGAGAGGGCAGGCATGCTTAATTCCTATATGTGGGGGTGTTTTTTTCCCTCCAGGTACTCCTGCTTTTCAATGGAAATCAAGCTACATTTTTTTTTTTTCATCTTTACATGTGTGTTTATAAAACAAGTGAAACGATTACCCCCGAGTAACCATTAAAACACACAGACTGCAGAAACACAGTAAATAATATCAGAGAAATGCTATTATGGCACACGGCAAGCTGACTAACGACCGATCTCAGCTGTCTAATTAGGCAGAAGGAGAATAAGCGCTGTCAACCAGGGGGGAACTGCGATGGTTATAAATAGCATTAGTAAACATAAACATAACTGATGATAAATGATTTTTTTTTTTACTCTTCCATTGGGACAGAGCCTCTAACCCAGCCTGCTCCAAACTGACGCTGTCACAGATAAGAGGCTGAAAATTATTCCTCTCTCTCTGATTGGTCCCCTCCTCCTGTAGCCTTGACCATGTGATACGCCATAAAGCAAGTGGTTTTGGCCTCAGGTCATTGTCGTCATGGGACATTGGAAGAGATGCAGCGAATGAAATTGACTGCAAGAAATGTTAGAAAGCTGAGAAGTTGCGTTATTGTGTTCAGTACCGACTTACCCTTCATTTTATCAAACTATTTATTACTCATTGTTCTGTTTGGCATTGAGTTATAAACTAGCGTTAGTTGGAATATGACAAATGTTAATTGTCAGAAGCTAATAAGAGTTTTGATTTTGAGACTGTTTTAATGTGTGTGTGTGTATTTATATATATATATAAATATATATATATAAAAAAATATATATATATATATATCTCAGTCACTTTATTATATATTTAATGTATTATTTCTTCCGATATAGTAGTTTTGTAGGATGTATGTAAAAAGGTTTATGAGATGGTTTTGATTGGTCTGCTACATAGAATGGCACACTGTAGGCTACTAGTTACAGGAAAATGACTGAATTTAAATCATGATCATTTTCCCACAACCATTTATTGGCCATTGTTGCTGCTTTTTTATGAAGATCAGAATTCGAAAATGTGCTGCAGGACGTTGATTGCATCGAGGAATAGGTACCTCCTTTGGAAGAGAACGGGAACGGATCACAATAGAGAATCATCTCCACGTTCACCAAGGCACAGGCCACCATGGGCAGTCAGATGTTGCTCTAAGGATAAAGAGTGAATCTTCTGCACATTAACAATAACTGTACCCACACTTGCTTTTTCATGTGATACAGGAACTGTAGGTAGTTTGAAGTTCCTCTTACACGCTTCACTGAGGTGGAGTTTTTAAAAGAACGTTCATTTCTTCAATGACAGGAGTTTTTGCTTCTTCTAGCAATGAAGCCGTCCTACAGCAGCCAGTTACTTGACATCCATAATTAATTTACAAAAATTACTTGTAACAGACTTTTCAGTAGCTGTCAACTTACATGCGGAAAAACGACTGAAGCGTACAAGACATTCAAGAGATGTTGGACTTCATCTGAAGTTAAGTCTCAAGCTCAGTTGTTTCTTAATTGGTTAAATAATACACCGGCATTCTAGGTTATTGTTAGGGCTGAGTCAGCAGTTGAAAGCGAATGACAGCGTCACAAATACTGTAACTGTAATACTGTAACTGTAATACTGAAGCTGTAATACTGTAATACTGAAGCTGAGACACACTGGGAAGATACGCATAACCGCGGAGAATTCTCCTAAATGGCACCGAAGGGCCCTCGTACTGTACACCACTATTTTTACGGGATAATGTCGGTGTTGTTTTCGCAATATATATTCATTCCACAGCTCGCAAGTAAAAACTTGCTAACTTCGCAAAAAGAATTAAGTAAATGGACTTTTGGGAAAAAAAGTTTAAAGAGAAAAAAAGAAATTTATATATTTTTGTTAGTATAGCATGTCCTGTATTTCCTGATTCAGCATATTTACTTATTGAAAAGGCAGGGATATTCGTGAGGCCCAAACGGACCGTCGGCGCTCGCTGGGACCTGCTGCTTATTACAACCTGCATTCTCTTCATTTTGAATTTCCGTGTGTCAGGGATACCCCTCACCAGAAGGTGGCAACAGGCAGATAAAAACTCTCAGATCCCATGCGACCCCTAAATGGAATCATCCTATATCTCATTATGTTCCCAGCAATGACGTGGGGTGCTGACCTGGGGGTTCTAACGCAGGATAGTGATCCTGAGTGGATAAGCTTTTATTGATGATGGACCATGAATGTATGGATATGTGAATTCATTCATTTCTCTCAGTTTTAAGTATACGTGTATTTACACAGTTATTTTGGTCAATTCTGCCTGCCTTTATATCCTGTGAGGTCACCAGCACTTGCTGACATATGCAAGCATTTGTCTTCCCCCCCCCTCCCCAGAAGAACACGTATTTGACTGCTGCCTGTTTTTCACCCACTATCCACTATGTAAGACTCCGTCGGCTACTACTTTCTGGAAATCTCGGGGGGGGGCTTCAGCGGCGAGCCGGACCTGAAGTGGGACGTGTCTCCGACCCCCAGGGAGATCCCCGCACCCCCCGCTGATCATGTCCCGGCCGAGGACTCCGTGCTCCGCGCCTGCAGAGCCGCCGCTCGTCGCCGCTGCCTTTAGAGGGCAGGAGAAGATTACAGATACAGGAGAGTCACGCCAAACACCAGACTCCCGTAGCTCCATCTGCGTGTTCCGAGTCGACACCGCAAACTCTGGCACCGGCATCCGGCACAGCGAACCATCTGTGTGACGGCAGACATTAAATGTGGGAAAGGCGTCGTAATCATGTGGGGGGGTATTTTACCATGTGGGAGGGGTATTTTATCATTCCCCGAGGAGTCTCCTTGGCATTGCCGAGTTTCCAGGCGCGATCTTATGATGTAACTTGAAATTTAACCCCGCGTGAGGGGCACAGCTTGCGTTGACACGCAACCCCCTCGGTGAAAGGTGAGCAGGAAGGACAGTGGGGTCACCGGCAGGAGAATCCGGGAAGACAGAGACTGTGATGGTTAAGTCACTTTCGAATTTCAGCTGTCATCTGATCAAATCTAGACAAGATAAAATCACCTTCCACAGCTCATCTCCTGAGATTTTTTTAATGGAGTGATACTTACAGCGTATATGTGGAAACACATTTGGTTAAACGCCACCGCGTCCTGTGAATGACACAGATAAGTCACGCGAGAATGGTTCTGGTCACCGGAAAGATGCAGTGGAGGCAGGAGAATGTCTAGTTGACCACGAACCACTAAATATAAAACTCACCACTCTGCCGAAAATTTCAGAAAAAGAAAATATATGGAATCATCCATCCATCCTCAATCACTTATGCTGGTTAGGGTTGTGGAGAGAAAATATATCAATCATCATATAAACCAGCATTGGAAGTTTCTTTCACATCTGTCAAGGATTCCATTTCCCTATCATTTTATGCACAAAAACACTCCTGGAACAAAGTATTGTTTTTCTTTAACCATGATCTAACCCCATTCACACATCATTACACATAATTCAGTAGAAAACTTTTTGTCTTAGGTGTTTATTCAACTCTTTTTTTTATTTTCTGCTGGAACGAACACCCCATTATGGTTAATATTCCTTAACTCTACCTATTCAGCCAGTTTCCGAGGACCTCTAACACAAATAGGGGACAGATGACTCATTACTGTGCTGGTCAAGTTCACGGCAAAATGGATCAAGAGGGCGGCCAACACGCCTCTGCTTCGAGGCGGAATCTTTAGAGGCCTCCTTCTGCTTTTCTTCTGGGCTAGGCCCACAGCCTTGAGAAATCCACGTCTTTGTTCTTAGCAAATAAAAAAAGTTAAAAACCCTTTTCAAAAGCCCCCCTTGAAAAGGAAACCTTCTCTGTGTGAAAGAAATCTGTAGTAAGATGAAAAAGAAGAGCCCAGCGATTTATGAAGAAGCAATAAGCACCTACATTAACCCCCCCCCCCTCCCGCCCAAACTCTTATACACACCATCAAATAAATTGTTGCTTTGTCCCTTTGTGTACTAGGAAATGTTAGCCGTAGGATGAATTAGACACAGCTCCCTTTTTCAGTTTCTCTGAGGCTTTGAGTCGTGGTGGAAATATTTCAGACAGGGGCCAAGACTCCTTTAAGGTCCAAATACCCAAGAACAACGAAGCGACAATTCCTGTTGATCAGAAATCGTGTGCCACATAAAAAGCGTTGAAGGAGACCAGACAAGATGCAAGCTTGAAATGTGCCATGTCGCTTAAGTTATACCTGTAGCTTGAATGATCAGCTTCTTGATTGTAAGTTTGCGTCTGTGACCCCTGAGCTTCCTACTGACATCACACATGGGACCACACACTCCTGTGAGTTTTACCAATATAACAAGTGATGACAACAAGAGGAATTGTTCATTAGACACAACAAAAGCATAGCCTTATAATGACTTAATTATATCCCCCTTGTCTTCCCCTTGGGTATTGGCCCCTTATTCGCCATTCCAGTCAGGAATGGCCTAGTAATTCTGCAAAATGAACCCCCACTCCCACCACCACTTCTGCCTCCCCCCTCCACTGCTAGATTGCCACAACTCTCACATACAAAGCAGGGCTTATGAAGAAGGTAGATCTAGCCTTGAGCAGGCAGCTTAAAAAAATTAAAATTTAAAAAATGAATTGCCCTGAACCAAAACCTTGGAATATTTTACTAGCACTGTGCTCTGATTTGGCCCTAACCTCACACTCACAGAAACTCGCAGAACCTTTTGCTAGCAGTCTGAATCTGCTGCTGTTTCCTTTGTCCTGTCCTGCACAGAGCACACAGCCTCTGGAAATAATGCAAATGCTAAAATTCCTGGGCTGCCGCTAACGACTATTTTTCCACTGATTAATCTATCGACTATTTTACAGATTGGTTGATTAATCTAAACGATTAATTTTCCTCCAGAAAATCAACTTGACTGTTTAAGTTAATTTTATTTTGACAACAACAAACTTGTACGTCATTGCAGGACTTTAGATAATGGACGCCGTCTTTTTGGCACTCTATGGACATTATTTTTGCTCACAATTTGATAAGCATATTAGCTGTATGCCTAAAATATTAATGACGTGTATCGTGATGCCCAAAAGTTAGTAATCTGCATAAATTCAGTGTATCTTTATGCTTATTAAAATAAGTTAGCGAAGCAGGCCAGTGACTGTTTTATTAAATCATGGAATCATGGAAGTGATAAACAATGAAGAATAACAGCATTTAAAAGAGGACATACTGTGGTTAAACAAGGTAAAAGACGTCAGCGGTGCGGGGATGCTTTTTGCAGATTAAAGTCTGACACCATCAGTCAACATAGAAGAAGCCCAAATTTTATCTTAAACATTTTCACAAACACTTCTTCCATGGAGATTCTAAGGTAGCAGGCAGGCAACTTTATGGCTTGAATAATGAGTGTATTTAGCAGCAACAAGGACAAAAGTTATTTAAAAGTTCTCCATACTAATTGTAATCTGATGAGCATGAATAGACAACACTTAACGTGGGTTTTACTCTGGCAGCCCATCATCCGCAATAACGCCTTTGTGTTTCCGCTTCTGGAGCTCGTACGGAGCCTCAGTGCCACCGTGACACGCCAGCTTTGCACAGTGTACAACTGAACTTCTCCCATAATTACGTAGTGATATTAAAGGAAAACATTTGTTATAATGAAGTGTTTTAGAAATCAAAAAGGTAATTTCATTAAAATAAAAAAAAAAGATTTAAAATATTGATGTCTACACATTTTCAGCGTCAACATCATCGACCAAGTCGACTAATCGCGGCAGCCCTACAAAATCCATTTTCCAATTGATCCTAATGAGCAGATTTTACAGAATCTGGCTATAGTTTTTTCCCACAGATAAGTGTCACTGGAAGAGTATTTGTGCCGCTTTAGGTTCCCTGTCTTGTAGCACGCACACACACCTCGCTGGCCGCTTATCTTCACCGTATCACGCCGTGTCTCCTGGTGACGGCCTTGCCTGCAGGCCACATCAGATCGCCCTTACTTTGGCCACAGACCCATTTTAGGGACATTGCCAACCAACTGGGAGATGCCAGGATGTCGACCCTGCCTGGTGAACTGTGTGACCCTCAGCTCATGACCGAAGGCAGAGAGTGACCAGTAAATCAAAAGCTTCCCGCTTCACCATCATAGACCTATTGAGTGGATAAAGAACAACATCATTCGCTAATAGCAGGGATGTCACCTCTAGGACATTGTAGTGGATACCTCTCTGTCCTCTGATGGCGTGGTGACAAGTCGAGTCCTTGCAGAAGGCTAACAAACACTTCAAATCATACGGACCCAAACTTTTCAGCCCACGACCCTCAGAATAACAGTTCCACAGTTTCAACTACCAGTACATCCCAGGGACTGGGGGTGTAGGAGATGCCCCCCCTCGATACATTTTGCCGACCGGAGGGGGGGGGGGGGGGGGGTACCCTGGGTAGATTTATCAAATTGACTTGTTACTGTTAAAATGGAATACTTTTCCACATTTCTATTTTATGGATATTTTATTTTATACATTATTTAATAAATATGTTGTGGAAATGATTTTGTGACCCCCTCCGCCTCTGCGAAGGACCCCGTACTCCGGCAGCACCTCCCACACTGAGGCACATGGTCATCTGCGCCGTCTCCAAGTCCAAAAATCTCATGTAGCCTGTGCTGGCACCTACCCATGAACCCTCACATGACTGAGTGAGGGAGAAGAGTTGGTTCACTGTTGGTTCACTGTTGGTTCACTGATGGTTCACTCTGCCTCAGCCAGAATCGGAGGTTCAACCATCGGGCAAAGTCACTTCTCCAGTACCCTGGTATGGACTTTCCCAGGAAGCCTGAGAAGTGTGATTTCCCTACAGTTAGGACATACACTCTGGTCCATCCTTTTTAAAAACTGGGAGCATCACCTCTGTTTCCCCACTCCTTCACCGCCTTCACCGCCTTCCGTGTAACGCTAACAAAGAGCACCAGCTACGTCAGCCGAACAACATCTAATACGTTCCATGTCTCTGGACAGATTCCAGCTACCTTCACAGCCTTTCCGCCATGGAGGTCAGAGCACAACCGAGGGACTCTAATGCACCAGGCCTTTTCAGCACTGCCCCTGGCATATCTAGAAGGTTCCGGGGTTCCTCTACAGTATGTGTTCCTTCCACCGAGGAACGCTGCTCCCAGCACGGGTCAGCACTTCCCCGCTCCTGCTAGGCACAGCCCGCCTGAGATCCTGTAACACTCCACACTTCCATCTGGTTCCTCCCACTCATACTTTCCGCCCACATGAGACACAGGAACCTGACGGCTGCCTTTCATCTTGCCTGCAGGTGGGAGACTTGCACGATGGCCCCTGCCTGGCAGGGTTATGTGGAGAACCTGACCACTGGGTCTTCACTGGCAAACATCACCACCCCTCCTCCAGGGCCTGGCTCTGGGGGGGGTGGGGGGGGGGGCATAGGAAACCTACTTCAGGCAGGATATTCTGATGTTTTTGGTACCTTTATATGGGGTCTTTGCTAGGTCATAGTATTTCAGGGCTTCTTCCCACAGGCCCGTTCATCAAGGAAGGCCCTACCAGCAGGTCAAGGTCCAGGCAAAATTGCACCATGGATTATTAAAGCACACCCCCACCCCCCCACCACCACACTTTAGTCACAGTCCTCTCAGGGGTCAATGTATGTTTATTTCTTCATAAATTAAGTTTAATTTACCGGGTTCATAAGTCATGCACTTTGGGAACATTAAGTAATTTGCTGGTCCTGTGTATGATTACTTAAGCTGACAAAAGGCTGACGTCACTCGGCACTTACTCATGGCAGCCGAGACACTATGCTGCAGGGCGGCTGAAAGCGGCCCCTCTCATCCTGCAGTGCGAGCTGCCAGGAGGCGTGTGATTGGCCAGGCCAGCCGCACAGTGATCTCACACACCAGCCTGTCCACTGTCTCTGCCCCCCCCCCCCCCCGGCACTCTGGCCATTTCCTCTGTGCCATTCTCACCCTCACCAAATTAGGTTTGGCCACCCCCTCCGCCAGAGCCACTCTGCATCGCCCTCTGGACGCCTTCGTCTGGACCCCGCAATCCCAGCCTAATTAATTTTTTTTTCAGGGACAGGAAAACGTGCATGCCAGTGGGAGACGCTTCCAAATTAGCTTTAATTAGACAGATATGAGACTTGCTGTCTCCCAACCTCCCACATTCTCCATAAACGCTCTCAGCATTGTCTGGGTGTATGGAATGCATCAAGAAAAACGAAAAAAAAAACAAGCAATATATCTGAGACTGTGTGTCGAAAAGAGCGAGCTTATGCAGTTCTATGCCACATCTTAAAATATATTTGGAAAACATGCAAATTTTAAAAGAACATGCTTATGATTAAGCACAAAACTTCAAGTCAAAACAGAGGATCATTACAAAGGAAGCAGCCAGTCATGTCCTGTCCTGAAGCTGGGGTAGACAGGTATTCATTTATTTTCTGTTATTTCCTGTTCCTTCCTGTTATCAATCTAATCTCCTTCAGTGTTTCTAGAGAACAATCACACAGCCAGGGCTGGGGATCCCCGAATCTGCCTAAATGTCTGGACCGACAGTGTGTCACGTCTTGATGAATGACACTGTATGCAGATTGTGTGTGTGCGTGGTCCTGGACGTGGGCGGGTATGGGGCTGGAAGCTACCTGGCATTAGTGCCAATATACTGATGGTGATGGCTATGCCAATGACTGCTTGGCAACGAGCCCTGTTCACACATTTGGTCATCAGTCGTTTTGTTAATAGAGCAGAGGGCTAAGTGTTAAACACATATCTTGCAAGGCACTTACTACATGTAGAAGAATGAGTTGCATCCTTTGTGGGCCATAAACTGTATTTCCAATGATAATAATGACATAAAAAAACAATTTTTAAGAACTTTAGCCCAGTTAGGCAGCTCAGGATAAATGGTTGGCGGCTGCACAAAATAGATGGATTTAAACATTTGACTTGCTTCTCAGTTAATGGAGAAACGTGTAAATGGAGGCCGTTTTTCAGCGAAAAACCAAGCAGGAATTAAAAAGTAGAACCAAGCCCTGGTTTAGACAAATGAGATGTGAATTACTGGCATTTATCATCTCGCCCTTATTCAATTAGAAAGAAAAAAAAGTTCTCTGGGAATCATGGCAAAGTAATTGATCTACGAAGGGCATCCTTTTCCCTGGACATGCCGCCCGTTCATTATAGAGCACTGGAGGCCTCAACAACAGCCCCTCCTGGCGAGGCATAAAGAAACCCCGCTCTCTTTCCATCTTACTGCTCATCTTCTCCACCTGCTTTCACTTTCCCTCTCATTTCCTCTTTTATTGCGTTCTAGTTAACAGTGTTTTTTTTTTTGTTTCACATAGAATTAAATTTGTAAAATGGTCACATGACTCGTAGATAAGCATGATACGACCCAGAAGTGCAGAACATACCCAGCAGTTTGAAAAAGATGGCGGGTGAGTGTTTATGGGGGGTTTGTGCCTTTCCAGCTAAACTCATCTCTCTTTCAAGAAGCTTACCCCGCATTTTATTTTAAAATGGTGGAAATATATGTATGTTGTGACTACAGCTATAAAAAAAAAGAGCGTAAGAGAGAAGTCATCATGGTCGCTTACCTTTAGCACTGACGTCTGTTCCAGGAAGTGGACAGTCGCATCCCCAATTAACTACATGCACAGTCTCTGCTAAAGGAGTGACTCCCATTAGCCGGCACAAAGGAGGGGAGAAAACCCCCGAAATCGGGAAAGATCTCGGCCGGCGTGTCCCATCCTGCCGCTGAACGCGCAGGAGAGTCGGGGAAAAAGCCTTCCGATTTAACAGCGAAAATAATGTCCGTCCGAAAAGCCGGAGCTTGAGGGGGGGAAAGAGGGAAAAAGGGAAGAAGGCAAGAAAGAAAGCAGAGAGACGAAACTGGCCGGGCTCCTTCACGTTTTCGGCCGGAAGATTCCACATTTACATTAGATCCGCGGAGCCGGGAGATGGGTTCCTGTCCGGCATTGTTCCAGGGCTGCTGGTTATGGTACAGAGCCCCAGCACAATGGTTCCAATAGGATTTTTCACAGATTGCTGGTTCAAAGGCCCCGCTGGGCATTGCGCTGTGTCACGTGACCTTCCAATAAGCAAACTACAGCAGCAGGCGGCCACCAAAGGCACTTATTTACATTCCCTTTTTCATCCGCCCTCCATCTCTTTTTCCGATACAATATCGGCAGAGGAATATATTAGGAGGGAGACGGCCCCTTTCTTCATGTATGGCTGAACATCAGAAGAGAGTCGATGGCCAGCAGTGCCTGCAAGCTCACGGGCGTAAAAGCAAACAGCTAAAAAACGGTTTTACCATCTCGGGACGGAACACTCCGGCGCAGATCTGGCTTTGCCCGGGTGAAACCTGGCTAGTCGAGCGGAGAAACAGCGAAGGAAACAGACAGAGCCGGGAAATTAAGTTCTGACTAACAAAAACGAAGGTATCCCCTTAACTACTGTCTCAATTTTTTTTTCACTTTTTTTTTTAGGAAGAGGCACGTTAAAAGTTGTCACTTACAGCCGTAAGACCACGAGAAGATGTGGCGGTCAAGATACGCTGTGGACAAAAGCCAAGGGGGCATCCCGGAATGTTCTAGAAGGAATGTGGTCCTGCGACTGTCAAACTACCCGTATTACATCCAAGGAAAACTTTCTGCTCAGGACCTCTCTTGGTGCGCACCTCTCATCTCCCCTGCACACGACACCAAATTCTCCTCTTACTCCCTGGGTACCAGAAGCTTTCTGGGGTGGGGGTTTTAGGACGGGGGGGCAGGCAATCCACAAGGCGCCGTACAGCTCCGCCGATCCAGTCCGGGCTGGGAGGATCTGGATGGGATGAGCCCTCCTTTTGCTGGACTGCATGAAAAAAAAAAAAAAAAAATTGAATTAAAAAAAACGGAACGAAGCAGACAAAACTCATGCAGACAAACATTTTGAAAAATTTTCGTTTTTGTCATATTTTCCCAAAACTGCAATTGTATATTTTCCTTACATAACTTCACATAAGTTAACTCCCATAAAACCCATAAAAGACAACATGGGACAGGAATCCGGGACTGAGCCACTGTAATGTGAAAGTCACCAGGACTCCTCGTAAACATTCCTTTGCTGGACCGAACAGATAAAGCACCTCCTCTTAAGACTGTGCCTCAGAGTCAGTCACTCACATATGGCTGCACCTATGTGTTTAGACCTGACACACGTCTCCGTTTCTAACCAACAGCCCGGGGCAGCTTTCATTTTGTTGCTTTAACGTGCTTAGAATGACCTGCTGGACTGATGCTGATGACAAGTGGAACCATAACAGGGTGTAAAATTGCAGCTGTTAAGCCAAGATAATATCAAGAAATGCTTTAGCTTCAATCACTAATATTTAAAGGGTCGTCTCGCATATTAAATTATGGGCTTTCCGGAAAACGGATAAAATATAGCAAAGGTGGCAAAATCAAGCACAGGGTTTCGAACGAAAGCAGCTTTTACACATTGCTAACAAAAAACTGCAGATTCTGATGCCACTCTTATTTCCTGCAGTTTAAAAGTTGGGTTCACCGTGCACTTCCAGTTGCTCTAAGAGTAGGACGTCAAGCCGACCACCGCCGTCTGATCTGAAAATGCACGGCAGTACAATCACACAGTTGTGATGCCGACGATTGCCTCAAAAGGCAGCTTGGCATTGTGTGACATCATCATCTACGGACACAGAGAGTCACTCTTCCTGCGACTGATTTCCTGTGGCAGAAACCCTCCCAGGGGTTTGGATCACCTGTGTCTCCTTCAGCGATGACAGTGACCTGACCCCCACTCCCCGAAGCACCAATCACATGGCACCTCCTTGCGATTGTCACGTTCCTTCTCCAAAGTTTCGATGAAAACGTTCGGGCAAACCTGGTCCTAAATCTCCTTTCTAAAGGTTCAGACCCACAGCAAATGGGCTTCTTGGACCCCAGAGCCGTTTTGTGTGTTTTTGTTAATTAAAAAAGGGCCACGCACGCACACACACACACACACACACACACACACACACACGCACAATCTCACACGCACACTAAAGCAATGCAGGTATCGCATCAAACATTTATGATCAGCACATCAGCAGCAGGAACACGTAGCGTGTGAGGAACACATGCAAAGCTTGTCTGCCGGCTGTCTGGTCCCCCCCACGGCTCCTCTGATCAGCAGGAAGGAGTGGGCCCCGGCTGTCACCTCAGCGGGTTCACGCAGAGTGCACCGCCTGCTAATTGCCGGCGTGTCCGCGTGCAGTCGCCGCTGCCGCAGAGCCCCGGAAAGCCGCCGTGCTCTCCCCTGAGCTCTGACACCTGCCTCATGCCCTTATTTTCCCTCCGTTCCACTTCCTCTCTTTTCTCCGGCTGCCCCGCTTTCTGGGAGTGGGGCTTCATGAAAGTTTCCACCCCGCACTTATCCATTGATCCTCCAAAATGGCTTATCGAGCACAGGGTCATGGCTAGTATGCACAACTCGCATATACTTTCAAAGAGAAATCTAAAAATCTGGCCAGTATTTTGGCCTCCATGTGTGTTTAACATATAACGATAACTTTTTAATGGAAATATGTACAGATTACAGATTAATACGCACTTTAGTACAATTAAATGCGTGAAAAGTTTTGTACGGGAAAAAGAAGTTCTCTTTGAAGTTGGCAGTAATTGCCTGAGTTGATAACTGATTGAGAGGTAAGGAAGCACGCTTACAGCATCTCGTTACTGTGTGTCCGCTCCAGGATCCCTGAGTCACCAGCCTGTTCTGTGTGGGCAGATGGACTTCAGGAATACGAGAAGCCTCTGTGAAGGACACGCCAAGGCGTGGATCTGAGACATCCTCCGGTCAGTCCCACAAGGCGCCCCCGCCTGAACGCCACCTGGTGTGTCCAGCACCGGCTCCCCCCCGGTAAGTCTGCAGAGTGCGTGGGGGCCATGCACTGCTCTGTCACCCTTTTTACACATATAGCAAGTGGGGCATTGATGTCTAAGAGAGGTGGGTTGGGCTAGGGGGAGACATCCTGGGAGCTTCTCAGCACCTTCTGAAGCAGAGATTTATATTCCGATACTGACCTGAGGCTCTGAACACATCCATCCATCCATCCATCCATCCACCCATCCATCAATTTTTTAGCCATTTTCCATCCTGATCAGGGTGGTGTGGACCAAAGCCTGGAGACTATTCCAGGAAGCCCACAGCACAGTTCGTGGACAATTTGTGACTCCGTGTCCATAATCAGAATGTCACTGGTTGAAATCTCATGGCTGGCAGAGAGATTTAACCGTTAGGCCTTTGAGCAAGACCCTTGACCTCAATCGCTCCAGGGACACTGGCTGTCCCTGCTTTCTGACCCTCCTTTGTATTTTGCGTTGGACAAAATTTTCGCCTAAATATATTAATGTAAAATACAAGGTGACGGCAAGTGGCCAGCTCATCCTGTGGTTCTCTAAAAGTCGACCGCTAAGTGACTTGTTCTATGCACCTAGTGCCACGAATGGACAGGAGCTGTGATTTCCAAAAAATCATCTTCAGAGTCTACCTGTGCCACTCCTCCATCTTCTGTTTGTCAAACTCCGCCATCGACACCCCCTTCTTGAGGAAGGGGCATCCTAAAAATTTTACACTGTTTTTCCAGAAAGGACAAACCGGTCAAAGAGGCGAAGCCAATCCTGCTAATGAAACCTTGTGCTCACCTGGGTTGCTGATCAACAAAGTTGGATGACTGGGTAACACTTATAAGCCACTTTGAAAAAAGAAAGAAGCTATCTAACTATATTTATATTCATGAACATAATTTACACCGCGATGTTCAGTTCTCAGACAGGAACTGTTCCACCCTCTAGGAAGGCATCTTACCTGAATTGCTCCAGGAAATATCCAGATCATAAATGGGCAAATTAAAAATTGCACAGAACACCACTCACTGAGTATGCTGGAAAAATGCTTAAGAAATTATGCAAATCGAAGCCCGTAAGCCACATTAAAAATGCGGGTAGGTTTTCCATGAACTTTTGCCCTGAGAACCGTCAGCACGCATGTGCAGCAAACCCCAGGACTCAATGAGTTCCAAGTTGGAGAGCTTCAGCTTCCTTTAATCTGACCTGTTTGAATGAGAAATCAGTTTGTGCAGAAGCCTGAGCAAAAAAAAAGAAGAGTTTGGTATAGCTACTTTAAGTTTTGAACCCGACTTGAAACAGAACGACTTTAAATACACCTAAGGTCCTGCTGCCGTCAGATAACTCCCACCAGATGAACAAAACTTCTTCCAGAGTACAAGGTCAGATTCATTATTGTAAAGCTTTCTTGTGGAGTCCTGAAATGTTTGGCAATATGAGTCATAAACCAAGTTGGATTTCAGGGTTTTCAAATGCCATTTGGGTCAGGTGACACACTACTCGCCTCCACATCACCCTATGAGCCTGAGCTCGGAATTATATAGCTGCTCAATCACTCGCATCGGGGATGCCTTCAGGCATCTGCGGGACAATAAAACCTCTTAATTAGCCTGCCAATCATGGCCAACCTATCATATGAGACTCGATTTAAGTCATGTGACCCTAAAATGACACGATGCGGGAAGTGCCTCATCTTATATAGGGCATCTTAGGACAGGGGATGTACTGATGTCAGTCTTCCCCAAACTTTATTCAACGCTGCATTTGGTTTTTGAGAAATCCTGAAAAAAATAAACACTATGAAAATTGCAAATACTGTGACATAAAAAATATTTAACGATAAACAGTATTCATAAGGGTCTGGCATGAGGACATCAGTCATGAACTACAGGACAGATCATTGTAGCGAGAAGATCCTCTGAGCTGGTGGACCAGGGTACAGGTTCTTCGTGAAACCCAGATGGTCCAGGTGACTTGTCTCCAAGGCACCCTCTGTTCCAGTCCTTATGAATCGCTGGGAAGTGGCTGCAGAATGTTCCGGAAGCATTTTGCACTGGGGCAGGCGAGCACGAATGGGGTTAGTGCCCCAGGAGCGCCCTTAGTCCACTCTTTATATGGTCTCCACAAAGAATGTGGAAAAAAAGCACGATTTTTCCTAATACAGTTTGAGGATTATGACAACCATAGGTGCTGTGACTATAAAAAGAGGCAATTGAGGGCAGGGATAAAATTAAAGAGTCAAAAATACATCCGAGCATGCGACTAAACTGGATCACTTATCAGCGCCGAATCTCCAGCTGGTAGCGCTTTGTATCCCAGGCATGACAGGTATAAAAGTATAAAAGATAAAATGCTCAGTGACGCAGATTAAAGCCAACCTACTTTGGCGTATCTCACAAGCAATTACAATGTTTCCTCCAGAGTGAACAGGCCCTAAACAAACACAGGAGGTAGATACACGCTTCACATTTAGCAATGTGCCTGTGATTCTCAGGCTATGGTGTCTATGGAGCCTGCATTTATATCTTCTCTAGCTCAGCGGTGTTCGGCTCTCTGTCTTTCCTGATGCACATCCTGGCGTGTTGTTATTTTCCAATCAATTAGAAGTTAAGATCCTCTAAAATGTAGAGGATGGAACTTCATCATATGGATTCATGATGGCGAAAGACACCTTTTTAATACATGTTAACTTGAAGAGCATCAGACTTCTGACTATTTTTCAAGTATGTAATTTGCATGGGTTGATCCAGAAGTGAAACTTAGTCGACAACAATAAGAAAAAATTATAATCTCTCTGTAACGTGCCAATGTCAGTTTCTGAATGAGTGTTTACAGAACGGATAGGTGATTAAATATGATGAATGGTCATCGAACAACAGAATGCTGTAACTGTTAAAAATACAGCAGGAGGTATAGGGCAGAGACAATTAAAATAGTCTTTGTTATCAGTCATCTCTCTTGTTGACACAATTATGACACCATACTGTCTAACTATGACCAGATAATGTGGTCGAAAAATGACTTCCTGCCAAAACGAATTGGTGATACCAACTGTGGTCTTTGAGAGATTCTGATCAGTTTGTTTTACATGTTATGCTTTACTATCTTATCAAATACATATTTGTATTTCACTTTTAGCATAATAAGAAGTCTGGGCTTAGTCATGATCAAAGAAACTCAAAGTCAACGTCACCATAGAATGTCAAAGAATGTAACAATGTCGAAAGGTTTTTATATGAAAAAAATCTATGCTCTGGTAAAATTTAGGCATAATTGTGCATCTGGGGATTATCGGGTTGGGGTGTAGTAGTACCAGTTTGGGATCATATCTTTAAGGTTATGAGTTTGATTCCTGCCTCTTGCTCTGGGATTTCCTGCTTACGGATTTGTTCTGGATTCCTTAAAACTCCGACGGACCGATCCACGGCATCCTGGGACCACAGCAACCATGCACTGGATGAATGACTATGGACAACAGATGGATGCATTGGTTAGTTCTACGGCTATCAATGATCAACAGGTGCACCCTTCTGAAACTTCATTATCGGTGGAATGTAGAATTAAACAGAAAGGCACTTTCGAGGAATAGGTCAAGGTCGCAGTGACCTTAACCTTCAGTATACCCAGCCTATAAACTAAAGACTAAAACTGATACCCACTATTGCTCTTTAATAGAAAAGGACAAATACACACTACTGTTTTGCATTTTCAGTCGCACGTCGCTTGACTCAGCAGCGACTGTTGTGATATCACAGACACTAAATAACAGATTCACATAAAAAAAAAAAATGGCTGGCATGAGGCATTGACGTTTAGAGAGTGGACTGCTCATTGAAAATAAAAATCAATATTTTGTTGTGTTAACTCATTTGACAAACAAAACATTGGATGGCAAAAACAATGCAGTTATAATATCTGACATTTTTTACCTAAGTAAAATTTCATCTACTGAGAGAAAAAGACCACTTACATTATTATTACTTATAATAACTTCTGCTTTCTGAGGGAGATGTATATATACTTGTTCCTTGGTTCCTCCTGTCCCCACCAAAGTGTCACTAAGCAAGACACTGAACCCCAAATTGCTCCCGGTGTGTGGATGTGAGTGTGGATGGTGAATGTGAGGCATGTACTGTAAAGCGCTTTGAGTACTCGTAGGAGTAGAAAAGTGCTATATAAATGCCGTCCATTTACCATATATATGTACCCCAGTATGTGCATAAGGATCAGACTCCCTGCCGTCCATTGGGTGCTCTTGCCTCTATAAGAATTTCTGCTTTTCAAAAAAGTATGGCTGAATGAGTTTCCATATACAGAGTTTCCATAAATGGTTTCCAAATATTATAAACTGATGCATGCAAGACTTTATCAATAAATCCATTCATACACACCGCAGGCACTGTAACCATCGGTGTGTACACACACCAGGCACTGTAACCATCGCTGTGTACACACACCAGGCACTGTAACCATCGCTGGGTACACACACCAGGCACTGTAACCATCGCTGTGTACACACACCAGGCACTGTAACCATCGCTGGGTACACACACCAGGCACTGTAACCATCGCTGGGTACACACATCAGGCAATTTATTGATGCTGCTTCGTCCAACTGCGTATCACCCCACAGACGATTAGAACATCCAAACTCTGCACATCAACTGAAAATGATACTCAAACCCACAACCCTGGAGATGTGAGGCAACTGGGCCAGTTTCCCCTGCAGCATGGCTTACAAAGCTTACCATCTATTTAAGCCAAGAGAAGACCTAATATATTTAGAAAGTTCATTCAATATGACAAAGCTAATGAAAATCTCATTAAATATTTTAATATATATATAAGAATATTTTTATTGTTCCTTATTGAAGTAGCAGAACTTTGTACATAGAATGTTACAATATATAATGAAAGAGCTAAACCTAAAGGGTGAAATTTCGTAATTAAACTTATTGTTACCCAGTTCAGGCTGCACAATCAGTCTACAAAGGCTTTTTAAAATGTTGGAACGAGGCAATGGACTCATAATGGTAATTGCAATTTTCTTTTTAATTATAGCAAGCATGCAACTTCATAGTGTATAATTAAACTTTATTACAATAAAAACAGATTTGTAGTACAATTTAGCAAACAATATAATGTACAAGGTACATGATAGCATTTTCTAGTACATGTAGACA
Organism: Hippopotamyrus pictus; assembly: GCA_026781145.1. NCBI lineage: Eukaryota > Metazoa > Chordata > Actinopteri > Osteoglossiformes > Mormyridae > Hippopotamyrus > Hippopotamyrus pictus. Next base: position 29,167,381 of record JAODLC010000123.1, on the reverse strand, counting down.
ATGAAATTTTTTTATTGGAATTAAAACTGTAAAATAACTTCAGATGTTACTTAATTGACTAAAATCACAGGTTTTTACATCTGCTCCAGATATTTATGTAAGAAATTGTGCTTTTTGCGCAGATGTGGATTGTACTGTTACTCCTTTCTTGAAGTTTGATTACCATAGTGATTCAAGGTTCAAGAACTTTCATGTTATTGTGCAAACACAACGAAATCACATTTCAGTTAACCCCAAATGGTGCATTTATACTTATATATATGAGTTTTCTTCAGGTGAATGTGGTGTGTGAGTCTATATCCGGAAGGTTGCCAGTTTGAATCCCACAGCCAGCAGAGTAATGACGTCACCATCAGGATATTGGCTGGCCCTGCTCTGTGACCCCAACCCATCTTCACTTGCACGTCACTTCGGACAGAACTACCTGCTAAGTAAACGTGAATGCAAATGGTGACTCTCAGCTGGCCATCCTATGACCTTGTGATAGACTGATGTCCTCTCCAGGTTTTCTGAGGAGGGGTCCAGGATTACCAGATCAGCAGCAATGAAGAATGGGATGGACAGATACAGCTACGAACAGGCTGTATAACTGGGCAAAAATTATAAATTGCTTTGAATAGTGGCAGCTAAGCAAATGAATACAAAAATGCTTTAATATCCTTCTAGAACAGCACTTTTATATTTTACTCCTACTGGGTTCATTTCAGTCACGTCAAAATGAAGCAAATGTTCCTTCAGTCCCCTGACTTTTACACGTCCTGTGACACTGAAATTTTCCTCATCATTGAAATGTTCAGACTAAAGACTGCAGTTGCAAAAGTCCTGTTTTCTCATAGAAAATGGTATATTAACATAGGTAATTTAAGACCTATTACATGATCTAATGGGGTTCTGCCTTAAAAGCATTTAAAGATGTTTTTTTTTCTCCAGAGATGGAAAATGTCTCATATATAATGAACAGTAAAAGCATTTTTAAAAGGGAATTTAGAATTAAGTGCTATCAGTGAATGTGGTTTCTGTTATCCCGTCCATGCTACATGGCCATAGTATTCTGCTTCCGCAATACACCTGCTGCCTAATCTACTTATCAGTGTCTGGGACAAATTACGGAAGGGCACAGGAAAAGAGGGGGAAGGAGGGAGAAATTCCACTCACAGGTGGGCCCTAACCTCGTCACGGGTCAGTGTCACCTCCGCGCACCTAGTCTCAAATGACCGTGACTCACATATGAAGCAGTTCCTAATTGAGTGAGATTAGGATGGACTGCCCCTTGTAAAAGGAACAAAGTCCATTAGGTTTTGTCTAGTCAGGCACTTCTGGGGGCTATGGGGATATGGTCCTCCTGTCAAGAAGTATAGGGAAGGCGTTGGGTTTCATTGGACAGGACGGATGGCTGGTGGTAGGTCGGTCTCTCTGTTGCTCCTGGCCTAGAATTCCATCGAGGCCTCACAGCTCCTGAAAACCAAACCTGAGGGAGAGTGAAAGAGCAGGCAAGTGACAGATGATCCTCTTTCAGGTCCTCTATTCTCTTTCCTCTGAATGGTTCATTGGCCTTTGGTCTCATAGTGATGATTATTATTTTTTTTTTATCCTAGTGGGTCAGTAGGCGTTTGCTTGAAGGAGTTTCTTTCAACTGGATTGCAAACTGCAAATCTTGGAGTGTGCCCACCCCTACCCCCCAGCCCACCCACGCTAAATTAATTCCGACAAGGAACTTAAGATAACGTCAAAGTGCTGACTAATCACCGGATTTGATTTCTGTAAGGAACAAGACTGTGAAATGTGCCATCATAGCTAATAAAAGCAGCGGATTGACTTTCTGGACTAGTGTGTCACACCTGGTTTGAAAACAATCTGATTTCATTTGAGAATGATTGACGTGATTTAGAATGACGCTTTTTTTTGTGGATGGAGTATATCGTTCCTTTCTTCCTTCCAGTCTTTTGTTTAGGCCTGAGAACGTCTCTTTGAGAAGATTTATTTTTTTCTCCAAGTCTTTTTTGATACTGCCCTAGGGCTGTTCTCTCACATTGGAGTAAAAGTCTTCGGGGTCACGCTAATCCTATAGAGCTGTTGATTAATCTGCAGGTAGTTCGCTCCCCTCCAGAGTAAAGGTCGGACATTGCGGAGACGAGGGCAGGCTTAGCTCAACACTGTACGTCTAACTCAAAGAGTGCATTCCCTGTACGAGACCAAAGACTTCCTGGTCAATCAATAACCCCCTAGAGACGACGTCAAAACTAGGAGATTAACAGAAAGCAAAGGAAAAAACTTTGAATTCCAACCCCCATTGGTGTCATTTTGTTATTTTGTTATTTCTTTTGTGTTTTTCTTTTCCTTTACGCTTCACAACAATGAACATGGCATTGGGAAGCCCGAAAACCCAGAGAGAAGACAGAGAGAAGAGGGCGTTCGGGAGGAATATTGTCTATATGATAGCTAGGCGCTAACGTTGATTTAGCAAAAAATAATGATATCTTGCTTTCCCAATGACAGTTTGTGCATATCCCTCAGCTGAAATGTGTTTTATTCAGAGCCACAGTACACTCAATAGGAAAAACAGGTGTCAAAGAATATCACATTCAAGATTTCTATTGAATGCTAAATAATCCTCTTCCCTCTGGGCCTTACTGTGACAAACGTGAGCAATTCATGACAAGCATGTCGACATGCTGTTATGTGCATTGTATGCCTGTAGGAATCTTTATACGATAGCTATCTCCAGATAATGGCATAGATAGAGGATCACTAAAGATTTGCAATTCATAAATAATAAGACATGGTCATCCTACAACAATATGTTAAATCACATATCCATTATTCTTGTTCCGCTGGTGTATCCCCGTCTTAAAACAGGATAACTGTCCGAGAACAAAATGGATGTACTTGCCCAAGTATTACTGTCCACAATGTCAGCCTCCAATTTCTGTATTTTTCTAGCACATTCTGGATTTGTGTATGTACAACATTAAAATTAAGTGCAACAGCAAAATCGAGTTTTTGTACTTTCTTGAACTTCGAACGATTTGTATAGATGTCACTGAAAGATTTAACAGAAATTTAACTTCAAAATAAAATCCTGTCTTTCGTTAAAATGCTATTTAATATTCTGTCATCCGAGACATCTGGATCCTGTATGGCTTGTGTTTAACAACGTGAGGTTTATATATCATTTCTGGAAGAATGCTTTGGACCACGGTTGCTACAAATGTGTAGCACATACTGTGAAAACGTTGTGTTTACTTGTGTACAAGTTGCCAACAGTACTAAACATTAATAGTACCTGTAATGCATCACATACAAATTGAAGAGGCAGTTTGTATGCACTCTATGGTGGAGACAGAAGACCTGGGAGATGGCAGGAAAACGCCACACTCCATGAGCCTGGGAGACGTCAAAGTGCTGACGTCCATTCGTGTTTTGTGAGCAATGCTCTTATGAGTTGGTGTGGATTATAATTAACTTTCTGGCGAGCCAGAACTCAAGCATGAGTGGTACTCCGTCTGAGCCCATAATTGGTTAGCTGTAACATAATTATTTATTATGGCAACACTCTCATCTAAATAGACATTTTGCATAATGATGTATGTCAAGAATGTTCCACGTGCATGTGAGGTTTGATTCTGCTGGGTCAGTGAGCAGATCCACATGAAACACTGACAAGAGGCTGGAATAGGGACAGATCAGCATAAAGTGCAGCCATAATGACCTCTGCTGCTGGACTGGACTCTGGACTGGAGGCAGGAGAGATTTAAAGGTTGAACTAACAAGATGGAAGACGAGGGAAGAGCATGCAGCCTGTTCTGTCTGAGGTGAGAGAAAAACTGGGAGACTGTGGAATAGCTGCCGGTGGATGAAGGGTACACATACTGCTGGTGGATGAAAGGTACACGTACTGCCGGTGGATGAAGGGTACACGTACTGGTGGATGAAGGGTACACGTACTGCCGGTGGAAGAAGGGTACATGTACTGCCGGTGGATGAAGGGTACACGTACTGGTGGATGAAGGGTACACGTACTGCCGGTGGAAGAAGGGTACACGTACTGCCGGTGGATGAAGGGTACACGTACTGCCGGTGGATGAAGGGTACACATACTGCCAGTGGATGAAGGGTACACGTACTGGTGGATGAAGGGTACACGTACTGCTGGTGGATGAAGGGTACACGTACTGACGGTGGATGAAGGGTACACGTACTGACGGTGTCCTGTCCACTTTGGCGTACCCCCCCACCACACACACACACAAGCCTTACAAAATATAAATAAATAAAATAAACAGCCTTGGGTACCTGTAGTGGCTTTACAGACACAAACAGAGGTTTTGTGGCCCACAAGTTGCCACGACAGGGCTTCCCACGGCATTATGAACCGTGTTAAGTGGGGATGGCTGTAAACGGTAAAATGCAAATTTACAGACAAACTGCAGCTATTTCTGGGGCTGACTGGCTCAGATTTCTTCCCTCCAGACTTGGGAGAAACAGCTCTCACAGCATATGTGACCAAAACCGATTTAACCATAAATATGTACTTACTCTACCTAGCATTTCCAAATTCAGTCGTTTATCAGTCATTAAACTGGAAAAACGTAGCTAAAATAAGTGGTTCCGCATGAACGGTATTTGTAAATCCCATAGTATGTAAAAATACCTTTACGGAACTCAATAAACTCCAATGTATTCCAATCGATGGGAGAGTAGCTGAAGGATGATGTCACACCTCCTGATACTTGAGTTTGTTGATATAACTGTGATTCATGCATTACAGCTCCTGTTCAAGCACTCCTAATTCCTGTTTTAAGTACATAACTTTCATTAAAAGAGTCTTTAAACCCTAAGCCCACAAGGTCCGATTGATGCATTCTGTAAAACCCGTCCCACCAAAAGCAAAACATGGTAAGGCTATTATCGATCGTTCTGAACCCCATATCTACTTTGAAGCTCAGCCAGCCATGGGCATGATATGATGATTAGCATGAACAATTCCCTGCTATATGGCTTGTGCTCTTATTGTTTGGCTTGCTTTCTTCAAAGGATACCCCTGAGTAGAATACCAGTACCCCCTCCCTTGGGGAAGCTATCCCCTGGCGTCATGTGACTGGGTTGAACCACTGAAGCATTCAGGGGTTCCCAATGGGGCCTCAGAAGACAGAACACCTCCTAACCCCTCTGTCTGAAAAGGAGGGACTGCGCCCGCCCTCCTCCCCCACACACACATTCTCCAGAGGTAATGGAGTACAGCCGGGGGGGTTTCCAGACGACATGCCGAGTTGGCTACCCATGTACAGTGGGGGTCTGGTGAACACGAAGAACCTTTGATGATGATAGTTCATCCCAGATTGAATAACAACCTTGCAACTTTTGCTGTGTAAATGGAACAGTGTGATATATTTAAGCAGATCCATCCATGCATCCATCCATGCGTCCCTCACGGACAAACCGAATCCCAAGGGACCACGCACCAACCAGCCCCCCCCCCCTTGGCCATGATGCCACCGACTAATGGGATTCATTTCACGCACAACACATCGTTTATTTTTATTCAAAACCTTATTTCCATTTAAAAAAAAAAAAAAAAAAAAAAAGTTAATTCTTAAGCTTTGTCTTTTATGCAGGTAAATAGCCATAAAATTTTACATCATGTCCTGATGTTCCTTAGGCAGTTTTGGATATACATCTGCTGGGTGTTGCATGAATAAGTAGCTTGCTTAATAAAGCAGTCCACTGAGGTCACGGCGAAGTGAAGGACTAAGGGAGCGGAAGGAGAATCCCAATTAAGAAGGAAAACCGCAAAACAGAATGGAAGCTGCACCCAACCATGACAGCGACCAAGCGAGACTGTTAACCTGAAAGGCTTCGGCTAACAAACCGGGTTATTTAAATGAATGAAGCGTAAACCTGGAATCTCCCCGCAGGATAGTGTGTATAATTTGAAATTAATCACTTTAACAATACAGTAAATTAAACTGCTACAAACTGAAAAATCCAATAAAGTATTAAAATCCAAAGCAGGGGGCTGGAACTTCTCAGGAACCGTCGATCAGACGTCTTCACTGCAGCACTCTCCCATGCGTTCTCGTCGCCGTCGCATGCTGTCCCTTTTAATGCGACGTGGGGGGAGAACAAAGACGTGCGGCGGAGGCCACGTGCTCTGGCCTTCGGCGGTGATGATGTCACACGCCGCGGATGCTGTCCTCAGGCACGGCGCCGACTGACAGGCCGCTCCCCCAGAACCAGCCGCTTCTGTGCGGATAAAAAGCATCTGTTAATCCATTCACTAAACCATGATGTAAAAACACCCTGCCCGCCCCCCGCAAAAAATGCAAAGATCAATAATAAAATGGCCTTTTCCGAAAGCACAACAGGTAGCAGGTAATTGGATGAGAAGCATTACCCACATGCTCGTTGCATCCCGGATTCTATTGCTAATTAGAGATTAATTCGATATTTTCCCCAATTTCCGTGAAGGACATGCCATTCTTTCTTTATGCTTCCTGGGATAAACTCTGTATCGCCGGAACTTTTATTGCGTATGGTGATAATAAAATGAACAGATCATATTTATCAGGAAAACGTACAGAAAACACAGACAGCAAACCGGAGAGCTGCACCTGCCCCCAGCCTGTCAGTGAAGCATTGCGTCTCCTCTAGCTAACCACCATCAACTGGCCAAATCTTTTGCAGCTGTGTGTAGACGCTGGCTAAAAAACGCCAGCCCACCCCTCCGGCATCCACCAATCAGGCGCTAATTGAGAATCCTCCTCAGCCGTGTCATTATTTGGATCCATTCTCCCGGCTGCCTGGATCTCAGTGGCTGATAACTTTTTTATTAAAGATAATTGGCCAGAAACTGAGGAAAACATCAATTTTATGGTTTATGAATATTTTGCAGAATGCTGAGGTTTTCTTTCTTTTTTCTCTATCTCCGCTAGGAGGATATAGCAGTGTGTTTGCATATATAAATGCATATAAACATTTTAGCTACACAATAGTGCGGCATATGCTACCTTCGGGACTTTTTGAGACAGTGCTGAATGCCACTCGAAAGCGTCTTTGATAAGGGCAGAGACTAGGACCATGTGACATTAGGTTTCGGCAGTGAGTGGCAAGTTTATTTAGGGAAAGCAGTTTCTTTTTCAGCGGTAAAAGGCAAAGAGGTGGAGATGGGATTGACACTAGGAGTGAAAGCAGAAAATTTAACGCCTCGCAGAATGGCAGGAAGCTTGCAAACAAACAAATAAATAAATAAACTGAAAACACAAAAGAAATTCTGAAAAGGCACTTTTTTTTGCTACATGTCTCTGTTGAGACCTTGGTTCGGGTTTTAAGGGGTAAGGCATTTCAGGGTGGGGGGGGGGGGAGGGGAGAAAGGTGAGCTGAATTTTTACCAACAATTGCCATCACCTGACTCTCCCTACCCAGACAGACAGTGGCCCCACCCTGCTTGCTTCTCACACACCACACCGATTTACATTTCGAAGTTTTTTTGACTGCATAGACAATTCCTGAAATAGTTTACATTTTCAAAGCAGGCAGCTCAAAGCCAGAAAAAGTATGATGTAAAACAACACATTTCACCTCAGAGATGCTCTGGGACCCTGTAGAATATTTCACAGGCATCCATCTTCTGTACTGCCTTCAGACGCACATCCTTGGCATTAGAGAGGCAGCAATTCACCTAATCACCTATGCACTGAGCCACAGCACCGGCCAAATGTGGAGGGGCTGAGGCTATGCACTGAGCCACAGCACCGGCCAAATGTGGAGGGGCTGAGGCTATGCACTGAGCCACAGCGCCACCCAAATGTGGAGGGGCTGAGGTTATGCACTGAGCCACAGCACTGAGCCACAGCACCGGCCAAATGTGGAGGGGCTGAGGCTATGCACTGAGCCACAGCACTGAGTCACAGCACCGGCCAAATGTGGAGGGGCTGAGGCTATGCACTGAGCCACAGCACTGAGCCACAGCACTGAGCCACAGCACCGCCGAAATGTATGCTTCCAAATGTGTCAGTAGCAAACAGCATAAGTTTTGGTTGTGCGTTGGAGGAGTTGTGTTCTTCACTCATTTAAGGTGGTCAAGGGAGTTGTATTGACTGGTTTTGATTATTGGCGGGGGGGGGTTTGCAACCCTACCATCCCTCCATAATTTACACCCAAGTCAATAATGCTGGAAGAATAAGAAAAAGGATGCATCTGTCTTAAAATCTCATGGCCCTGAAGAGAATGACCGCACTGGTTCTACGTGTAATGATGACTGACTGTATTCCAGGATATGAGACTTATTAATGATTCTGAACAGTTGTTAATGACCAATGGTCCACATATTTTCTCCAGCTTAAAAATGACATTTATTTATGTTTTATGCATATATTTTATAGTGATGCCTTTTATCCTGCCTCCTCTTTGCTTATGTGTCCGTGTGGTACCTTCATATACTCTAGACAGACATGCAGTGAGGCGTCTCCAAATCAGCCGTGCTGCCCGTCTGATGGATTAGCATCCTGTGCAGTGCGCTCTTCTGCCGTGTGCTGCAGGCTCCCCGCACTGGATAAACAGATAGAAGATGGATGGATTTTTTTACAAAACATGATAGGATACAACTTAACTTAAGATCCCAGTACAAGCACACAATTGACTAGAACATGTGAAAATATACCAGGAATATTACGTTGATTTTTCACTGAGCACATGGGCTCCGTTTTCTCTTCAGTACTTTGTAGATTCTCTTTTGATATAGGAAAAAATATGTGGGGGGGGGGGGGCACCCCGAACTATTTAATGTGAACTTGTGCATGAGTGTTAAGGGTACTGAGTGCCCCCTTTTTAACCTCTGAGCACCGGTGCCTCAACAAGTCACAGCATGTTCCAGCTGTCGATGGGGCCCCCCAGGGAGGGCGCCTGACTGACGGGCCGCTGGGTGCACTGCAGACACCCCCGAATGAGGGGGTGAGAAGGACTACAGGAAGTCCATCATCAGCAGCACTGGCCCTGAGCCGAGGACGCTTCCCTGAATAGAGTGCAGTGCTGGAAACTGACATAATAAAGCTAATAAAGCGGAGAGTTTGGCAGGTTGGACCTCGTCATCTCCATCTCCCCAGCAGGAGTCGCCGTGTCAACATCCAGGAAAGCAGATGGTTGGTGTTACAGAGCTCCATCGCTGGAACTGCGGCAATAAGGTCGTTCGCTCTGGTTCCTGCCCTGGCCTGGCATTTATATGTATCAACTCCATGTCCACTTATGTCTGTGCGTGTGTATGTGTGAGTCTCTGGACGTTAGGGAGCTTTGAAACCATGCGCTAAGCAGCAGAAAGGAGGGCGGAGTCAGACTCAGCAGCGGATAGGAGGGCGGAGTCAGACACAGCAGCAGAAAGGAGGGCGGAGTCAGACTCAGCAGCAGAAAAGAGGGCGAAGTCAGACTCAGCAGCAGAAAGGAGGGCGGAGTCAGACACAGCAGCAGAAAGGAGGGCGGAGTCAGACTCAGCAGCGGATAGGAGGGCGGAGTCAGACACAGCAGCAGAAAGGAGGCCGGAGTCAGACCCAGCAGCAGAATGGAGGGCGGAGTCAGACTCAGCAGCAGAAAGGAGGGTGGAGTCAGACTCAGCAGCAGCTTCAGCACCTGTAGCCAAATGCATTTATTCATATATTTGGCAGATTCTTTTATCCAAAGCGATGCACAAATGGGAGAGTAGGGTCAGCCAGTCCCTGGGGCACATGGGAGGTAAAACCCTTACTGAGGGGCCCCCATTGACTGCTGGATTTGAACCAGGAACATTCCGGTCTCATAGCCAGCACCCAAAGCCATTCAGCCACAGCACACAGTAATTGACTGCATGATGTGAGAACAGACATATTCAACCTTTTTTTTCTAAAGTAGAACTTCATCTGTATAAT
>JAODLC010000123.1:29128647-29144638 GCA_026781145.1 Hippopotamyrus pictus | reverse complement strand
ACAAGCACAGAGTACACGACTATCCCTGCAAGCACAGGGTACAGGACAATCACAGGGTACACGACAATCACTACAACCGTAGGGTACACAACAATCACAGGATACACAACAATCACTACAAGCACAGAGTACACGACTATCCCTGCAAGCACAGGGTACAGGACAATCACAGGGTACACGACAATCACTACAACTTTAGAGTACAGGACAATCCATATAGCCATAGGGTACATGACAATCACAAAGTACACAACAACCACTACAACCATAGTGTACATGACAATCACAGAGTATTTGACAATAACTACAACAATAAGGTACAAGACAATCACATCAGTCACTACAAACACAGGCTACATGATATTCTCTACAACCATAGGGTATACGACAATCACTGTAACCGTAGGGTACATGAAAATAACTACAAGCACAGGGTACATGACAAACACTGCAAGCATAGAGTACACATCAATCACAGGATACATGGCAATCACTACAAACACATGGTGCATGAGAGTCAATACAAGAACAGGGCACACGAGAGTCACTACAAGCACAGGGTACACGAAAATCAATACATCAATCTAGGAATGCTATTTAGCCTTTGCACTGTGGGAGAAAACTGGAGTATCTGAAGGGAATGCTACAACCCATGAAGAACATGAAATCACTACATACAGTGGTGGTGTGATCAGAACTCTGACCTGAGGCAACAGTGCAACCTGAGCCCCTGTGACAAACAGCTTCTTGTGATACCATATTTAGTGGATTTTAATTATGCAGAACATCTGAAAAACAAACTAAAAAAAATATCAGCTAATCCTTATATTGTATGCATTGTGTTATGTATACAGTACAAAACCCTGGTACAGGTCGACGAAGTGGAATCATGCTCGTTTATTGTGGAATGATTTTAATATATTTTAATTGCCTGTTATTAGTGTACCTAGCGCTTGGTAATTGAGCTCTGTCTAGGGGAATCTTCTGGCCTGCAACAAATCAGCTGCTCCTGTGACATTTCTCCATCTTGTGTATAATGGCAGATGTTCAATGCCAAAGGCCTCAAAGATTGATGGAGGTCTGTAATGTGTGTGTGGGGTCAAGGAGTCAAAAAACTTTTCCCTACAGCAGAAAGTGGATTTCAGATAACTATTTACTGGGCTGGAGATCATGTACAGAATGAATCTGACATAAACGACGGTCGTCCAATCACGGATTATACCTAATAGTTAGCAATTTGTACGTAGTATTTACAGACACCATATGGTACCAACTTGGGTTTCTTTCGGGCCATTTTTAGAAGAACACTGAAACAAGAATCTTCAGCTTTAGCCATTTGCTGAAAGCTTTGGGATCCACATATGTAATGCACGTGTTATACTAACAAAAAAAGTTTTGGAACTTTCTCTTCATGGGGAAACAGGCCCTGAGATTCGACCTGCTCAACAGGTAGAGTTCTGTTGTAACCTGAAGTTAGTTTTGGGTTTTGCATGTGTATTTTATCCAGGGCTCATACTGCATTGTCTGCCTTATGCTGTCCTTCCCCTCCCTAAATAAAAATCCCTGTGTCTTCCTCTATATTTGTATTGCATGACTCTCTTCTGTATCCTGTTGTGAGCAAATCACACCACAGTTTTATATTATTTATTCTATAGTTATATAACAGGCTATGTCCGAAAAACCATAATGCTAAAACGAATAGCGCTTAGCAATAAGACACTCCATTACCCACAATTCCACACCCTGCTGCTGCCCTTTAATCAAACCTGCCATCCAGTGGTTCTATGACCTCCCCCTTTGGCTGCATTGTGCCCCGAGGGCGGAGGCTCACTTTTGTATCTCCGTAAGGATCAGCCTGTTGACTGTGGGCCACCCTGTTCATCCTCGCATTGGAGGTGTGAATCCAAAGTGGTTCACCATCAGCTGAAATATACCTGCGAATGTAAAGAGCTATAGTGATGTCAGCAATCCCGCTATCCTCCGCTAGCATTTTCCCTCCCTTTTCTAATGCTATACCTTCATCTATTATCCCTCTCTTAGCCACTACAGTCTCCTTAGTCTATTTATTTAAAATTGCAAGCTGTTAAAGCTATAAAGTCCTTTCAGAAATGTTCCCAATCACTCAACTAAATCAGTGTTGTATGTATATCAGCTCCTAGTAATGGCCACACAAGTCATGACACAAGTGGCACCCTCCCTCTCTGGTTAATGGTAGTACCGCACTCAAAGTTAATGCAGTTGACGGATTAAAATAACATTAATACGTTGTTTAATTAGCAACACAGCTTACTCAGCACTAAGCTGATTTTTTTTTTTTGTTTAATGTCTCGGTGATTGTTTCTTCTTTGTTAACATAAGTGCATGTGGTCACGTCAGAATGTCACTGATACGGTGTGTATCCATGTTTATGCGGGGCCTCTGTTTTTGCAATGATTAAGAAATCCCTCGAACTGCAGGGGCTGTAGCCGCTCACAAAGCCCATTATCCTACCTCCGCGGATTAACCTGGCCAAATCACCAAAACGGTAAATCGATCAGGACAAAAAAGGATTTCTGAAGGGGACAAAGGCGGGGGGGGGGGGGAGCCATATTTGAGGCACAAACGTATTTGACGGTAGAAAACATGCTGAAATGCTATGGCAGCCTGAATTCAAAGTATCAACATGGCAAGGTGACCATGGCACATGTTCATGCCGCGCGGAGGAGATCTTGGCCCGCTCACCTTCTACGGGTGGAGCCACAGATTGCCAGGCTCTGTCCCATTTGGCACTAGTACCAGGGTTTTAAGGACTGGAATCGGTTTATTTTTACGAGGTCCTCTTTGTAGCTCTCAAGAAATGCAGAGCGGCCCTTGTGGTCTGGGACTGGCCAGAACTGCAGGCCGTAAGTTTAAGCCGTTTGAAATTCGCATCAAAAGCCTGTTCGTCACTGAATCTCTCTACATGTTCCAAATGAACTACCCTTTATGAAGCCTGAATAAAACAGTCAAAACAAATGCCATAGCACATAAATCAAGGGGCCTTTACTGACCGTAAACCCTCGGACATTTAAATTTAATTTTTGCGCTTAATGCTCGCAAACTGACTCTGTGGCATAGTTTTGTGATTTATCTCAGTTGTAAAGACAGAACACCTTGTGGATTTGCAGCCTTGTCATAACATAAATTGCTCTATCGGGTTTAGACATAAAGATCCCCATTTAAACACGACGAGCCTTGTGTATGTGTGTTTTTAAGCGAGTGTAAAAGAGTGACAAGTTATCACAGTGGGATCTTAGACACATGTGGTTTCAGGAAGGTGCTCAAGATGTAACTTACATTTTCCAAAAGGAAATCACCTTTATTTACCGATTACCAGCTATTCAAATGTAGCTAAAAATGCATAACAGTAAATTCGGCATCCACAGTAGGGCTTTCTGACTGTAACTACTTTAGCACATGTGTGATGAATGTGGAAAAGTTATAGTTTGGGCCACATTATAGACAGCAGACATTATTCTCGAGGTCAGCAGTAGACTCCAGGGTTATAGGTCAATTTTGATCCCTGTTTACTATCCAAAAATGCACTTCTTACATAAATACATCCACACGTAAGCAAATGCATATACAGTATACACACGAAAGCTCACCGCCTGCTCTGACTTCCTCAGCAGACCCTGAATTCAAGCTCCTTCTCAAACAAAAACCCAGATGCGTCTCAGACATGTGGGACGCACATGCACTCAGCGATCCTCCGGTAGTATGTTTGATCACGTCCCACCGTGGGGCTGGTTGATTCCCAGGATGGGTTAACTTGGCCTCTAATAGTCTAGGGAGACTCGTAAAATCCTGAAAGTGCAGGCATTGTACACACAGCGTGCACACACACACATGCCCACGTGTAATAAATCTCCCCCAGTGCGTTAAACAGAGATAACGTAAAAAACGTGTCGCAGTACATAAACCGTTAAATGCACATGCTTCCAGAGGAGGGATGAAAGTGAATTTATGTAGCCGGCGCGTCCCTTTGGCAGCTCACCAAACGTCAGTTTGCTCTGAACTGGTCGGGATTAAATATAATTCCCTCCCTGAGCAGACAGCGAGCGAGCAAACATTCACACATTTACTCGCTAATCTGTGAGATATTAACAATCAGGCAAGTTAGAAGCCCATTTTCATCTCACTGCTAAGAGTTTCGCACATAAATTAACTTCCACCTCCTCCCTGTATAAGTTTTGTTTTCCTAACAACATAATAATTTCTTCGACTCAGATTCATACAGTAATCCCTGTGACAATTCGATTATTTCTTTCTAGAATAACAAAGGGAGGTTTTTCTATCCATTGAAACGTGTAAATTTACATTGCTGTAATTTAGTTATTTGATATTTTATTGCATTAAAAACCAATAAAAGACTAAAAGACAGAGTATGAGGCCTTGATGATTGAATAATGATTGAATAATGAATACATAACTAGATGTTATGTCCAGTATTACTGAAGTCACATGGTTTGAAAAAAGAGCTTTAGGAAAATGACACTCTCAATTCTCCTCGTAGATAAATCTCACACACGTCTACAGCTAAACTAGGGGTTAGTATATAAAGACCTCAAACTGTTAGCATTACAGTTACATCAAAATCATCGTTCTACTTGCCAGAAATGGCAGCGCTTGCTGTAATATGTCCTCCTAGTCTACATGAATAGCCTAGACCTTTGGCACAGGAAATTAATAGTCAAAGGTGAATTGCATTATTACCTCATTATTAAACCATTGCACTAAAAAAATAAAGAAGCAACAGTTCAGTGCTATGCTGAAAAGGTGACCTTTAAAGGTGAGCTTTATTTTTATTTATTTATTTTTGTTTTACCTCGACTGAATGCAGAAGCAGTAGAGCCTACTGTGAGCCCGCACATTCATCTCAAACTGCAGTTTCCATTATAATCCTTCTGCTCCAGTTGTGTTCATCCATGTCTGTGAAGAGGAAGGCTTGTCTGTAAATGATGCTCATGTATGGCAGGACTGTTTTTCCAGATGAATCCCACCAAACCCAATGTGTAAAGAGCAGACGATAAGCCTGAAGTTACACTCTTACATACTTACATGTTTATCCACGATATGTGCATATATTGTCACCTTTACAGTAACAGGTCCTAAAACGATATGTGCATATATTATCAACTTTACAGTAACAGGTCCTAAACCTTAATTACTTACAGTGAAGCAAAACAATGCTTTCCAAATCATCATGCTGATTTTTATTATTATTATTTTTTATTATTCATTGATTCTAGGTGCCTGTGGGGCAACAGGAGTCGTGTTAGTATTCTATTACATGCAAGTGATAATTATTGTTGCATAAATTACACAAATTAGAGAGGAGTGTTTGCAGGCAAGTGGGGACCCAAAATTCATGTATAAAGTGGTCTTACAATTTCAGTGTCATTGTACATTTTATGTTGCGTGTTGAGCAATTAAGCCTAATTTCAAGCACGGCCTGTATCTCCATACAGATAATGGTTGGTAATTGCATTTAGGACATACTGTGTCCTCGACCAGATCGTTTATTTAGAGAGGTGTTCTGAAGCTTTTTAGTTTTGGTTCTTGTTGAGGGAGACCGTGTACATTAAAATGTTAGCTACATAGCCTAGCTACGTCTGGAGACTAGTTTGAATACCACTAGCTGTGCATATGATGCTATGTTTGAGGAGCCTGTTAGAATATGTATGATGTCATAGATTATTTAAATATGTTCAGTGTGCAGGAGTGCTGAACACCGAAACTGAACATCTGATTCCATGGGAGGGGCTGAGACCTCAGGTGTAAAAGTCTGAAGACACAGAGTGAAGTACATTACCTAAACGGCAGTGATGGGAAATGCTGCTTAGAATGAAAGTGTCAACAAAGCAACTGAACATTTACCACCTCCATCCATTCCATCATCATCCACCTGCACCTCCAACTATCCCTCCCTCCATCCATCCTTCATCGACGCAATGACCCATCCATCCATCCATCCATCCATCCATCCATCCATCCATCCATAACTACTTATGAAGTATGGAAAGGTATGGAATTAGATGTTGGTGTTTTCCAAGTCTGGATAAGCATGGAAAAAGGAAAGAAAGTATGGAAATACATTGGTAAATACATTGGTGTTTCCAGGCTATTGCAACAAATTGGCTTACTATGTATTCTTAAAAAAAAAAACTGAATTTACTTATTGAGGTTTTTGATTAAATCACCAATGTCAGCGGGCTGTCAGGGCTAGAATGTGTGCAGAGAACAACTTGAAGAGCAGCGTCCCAAACTGAGGAGGGGGTGTGTCTGTGGGGTGCGCACTTGATTCATCTCCAGCAAGGGAGATTGCTTGGGTTGCCAATCTCAAAAATGCACTATGACTATGGACCCCAAATGTGAGCGGAAGGAAAATCGTAAAATATGCATAAAGTTGTTCGACATTTCAAACATGGGCGAGATGTCAGCCTTGTTGGGCAGGAGCATTGCTGTCTTGCCACGGCCAGCAGCGGACCGTGGCACAGAGTCACATCTTCTGTGGGGGGGATTGAGATAGTGAACCACTGGTACCCTCCCTCCCAGTACAGGGAAATTTTTAAAAATGAATCTTAAAATGAGTAGGAGCCGAGGAACCTGGGGCCTATCCCTGGAGATCACAGCCCGGAGGGGGATGCCAGTCGACTGTAATGTGCACATTTATTTAGATACTCATTAGTTACTCATTAGATACTCATTAGTTACTCATTAGATACTCATTAGTTACTCTCACACACACTGCAGACAAAGATGTGAAGAGGATGCACTCAGAGGTTATTTCTCGATGTGTATAGCCACCAGTCTGCATGCCACTCCCTCAACCGGGCTGAAATATAACAATTTATCTGATTTATTACATTAAACCTAAGACGATTACATCAGGGATCTGACTTTTCCAGAAGGTCAAACTTTGCATTATTTTTAGTTTTTGTTATGTCTCGTCTATTTCATCGGCACAATATTTATGTATTTCATTGACCTCATTAAACGCACTAAATGTTCAGTCAGTAAGGATGGATTTTAAGGTTTGGTGATGGTTTGCATGCTAACACAATCATAATAACAATAAAGGAATCAGCAATGCAGTAACATCTATATGATAAATATTATAATTCATTGTTGACTGGCACAGTGGCACAGTGGTTAGCACTGGTAGCTAACTCCTCTAGGACTGGGGTTTCTCCCCACAGTCCAAAAACATGGAAAGGTGAATTGGAGCTATCCAATGATAGGAGTGATCGGTGATCTGACGATGGGTTGGTGCTCCATCCTAGGTTATTCCCTGCCTTGCACCTGTAGCTTCTGGGATAGGTCTGGGCGCCGGAGAGCCGGTATAGGACAATTGGGTGCAGGAAAAGGATGAGTGGATAATTCATTCCTGGGGGCTCAATTCTGACACCTAGAAACCAGCATTCCTCAAGAATGTTCTGTTCCATTTCCGAGTCTCACATGTGCATCGTTGTGATGGGCTGCCTTCCCATCTAAGCCTTGTTCCCATAGCTAACTGGGATTCACCCTGCATAGCCGTACGCTAGATACGCAGTTGGATTTTATACATTTTTTTATTTCATTTCTTAATTCTGAGACTGTACTCATTAAATTAATTTTTACCATCAGTGAATTTTGAAACCTTGTCTGGGACCTGCATGCCGTCCATGTAGTCAAAAAAAATTATTAAAATATAAACTGCTGAAAGTTACAGCTTCTCCTGAGTTTTTTTTTTTTCCATTTTCAGAAATCAAATCCAAGCTTTTGGCCACGATGCTGCGTGTGCATTACGGGAACCTCCAGAGAGTCGTCTAAGCATTGACCTCCCTTAAAAATGATTTAATTAAATAAAAATAAATATACCACGGGAAAAGCGTAAGTAGATTTTCCTAAAGTGTTCCGGGATGTCCTGCTGTTACAGTGACAGAAAAAATAATAAATAAAAATACAAAAAGAAAAATAATAATAATAATAATAATAATAAAAAACAAGGCATTATGCATCACCTGTCTTGGACCCTCCACACAATCATTACTATTCATTAAGATGGCGTTTGCTTTGAAGTGACAACTGACTTGTAAACAATCAATGTGGAGCACATCTGTGGGGGCTGCGGGGGGGGGGTGCTTTAGACTTTCGGCTGCCATGTCTCCACAGAGTAATTTGTACAGGAGAATATTATTGTTTTCCATCATGGCGACTCTGACCTGCCCAGCTGAATGCATACAGAGATTAAGATGAATGCCATCACTGCTTGGCTGGGGCCAGCCCGTTTTGTGAAGGGGGGGTGCGCTCCTCTCTAATAGCGTGATTGATGGAACGTGCCGTGGCTGGGGAGGGACCCATTAATCAGGCCTCCTGACTGAGTCCAATCATGTGGCTCACCTGCACAGTGACGGCCAGGGACGTGCTTCGGCAGGTGCCACACCGACGCTTGGGGGTGGTCTGGGGGGGGGGGGGCGCTGGGGCAGTTACCGCGTAGAAGCTGAGCAGCTGACTGCCCGCGTCCCGCGTGATACCCCAGATGGGGAAGCAGGAGGAACGGGAATCGGGGCTTGGGAGTGAGGAGACAGTGACAGGAAGTCCATCAGAGGGAGCGCTTGTTTTTATTTGACATGTTGGACAATGCTGGAAATATGGAGATAAGGAATGGGCTTGTGAATGTGTCCAAACTGCCTGAGGCAGCGTGCCGTCCGGCCTGCGAGATAATTCCCCCCAGATGGGACTTTAAAAGACGGCAGCTGGACCGCAGCCAGGTAACTGGCTTGCAGCACCGTCCACACGCTCTGCTTACAGGTGTTTTCTGCATTTCAGCGATGCTCACGTTCCTAGGAGACGTCTTTATCGCTTCATCTTTATTACCTAATCTTTTCTTCTTCTGTAAAGCACAATTAACTGATCCTTTTGCATGAGATGTCATTTCTCCTTAAATCCGACTTCCTCCAGCAGTGGGGTGTGGCTTGCAAACCCCAAAAAGAGGAAAAAAATGGCCACAAGGTGACTTGAAATCAGGAACTCTGCATCTGTTGACAGATTGATTCCTGTTCTTTTCTTTGATAGGTTGACAAGGGTGGTTTGTGTAGAAATCACTCCATTTATTAAAAGGTAGAACAATTAGCAAAACAATAAGTAGAAAATGGCCTTTATCAAAACAATAAGATATTTTAAAGAGCGACAGAACAATACAGCAAAGCTAGGCTCATCTCCTGCATCTCCTGTATCTCCTGCCGTCCGTCAGGCTGCTTTTGACAGTATGTCTGTTCCCACTGCTGTCTGGCTCCTTCCCATTTGGTTTCCAGGTGAGACTAGGGGATAATGCTTTCTGTCTCCTCATCTCTTCCGCTCCGGCTCCTTCTGCTCATCTCGTACAGGCAAAGCCCCCCACCCCCGTTCTTCCTGGGAGCGGCTGAGCAGAAAATCAGCCCATGGAGCAGGTGGCGGCGGGCGATCAGGGCTCCGATTTATCACCTTGTCCCGCCCGGCAAAGTAGGGAGGCGAGGCCTTTTGCCGAGCGATTAGGCGCGCACTTGCCTGAAGCAGCACCCGCCTTTGGGGGGATGTACCCCACGGACGGTCCTGTCGCTCTGTCAGTAATGGCCTGCCTGCCACAATGTCTCCCCAGGACCCCGAGGAGGGAGGGATCGTGCCAGGAAGAGCGGGCGGGTCATGTCCCAGGGGAGGCACTTCACCAGGAGCACTTGACTGCAGTCTAGACCTAAACGCTTCCTAAGAAATGCCAATGCAGCGTCACACGTTAGCACACGTTAGCATAAGTACATAAAACCAGCATGAGGACAGAGTAACAAGTTAAATTCAGTGCAAATCTGTAGGCAATGAGATACCTTGAAGATAACACCAGTTTGATAAGGAACTACTAGATAAAAGGGCTATTTAAGGCCAATTCTCTGTCCCGAGTAGCTTTCGTAACTAACCACATTAGCACAGTAGCTGTGTGTGTTTGTATGTTTGGACTGGCATCCCACCCAGAGTGTACCTCTGCCTCGTGCCCCGTGATGAACTGGCATCCCACCCAGAGTGTACCTCTCCCTCGTGCCCTGTGCTTGCTGGAACCAGCTCCAGGTGTCCCCACAACCCTGGAGTAAATAGTAGCTGGAATATGGCTGGATGGATCTATAGGTATTAGTTCTTTAAAAGAATATTCTGAAGAAAAAAATACTATAAGATCCGTTCCAATTTGTAAATTGAACAAACAGACATAAATCTGACCTGGACACTGGCGATTTGTACTTTCTGAAGGCTTTTTTAGACATGAAGAAAATATATCACTCAAATGTAAAGTTCCTTCGGTTTTTCTGTCAAGGTTTTCCTTCTGTAACAGGCTACATGATTTTTTTTTTCCAGCCACAGAATACATGCCTTCGTATAAAACTCTATTAAAGATGGTATTAAACTCACAGAGCCATGGGATGACCCACTCTTTGTCGACTTGGTTGTAGGGTTAAAATGAGCCCAGATTCAGGCCCCCCCATCCCCCCCTTTTGAGAAGCCCCCCCCCTGACAGCAGCATTTCGGCCATCAAATCTGATTTTTATTTGCTTTCCTAACAAAGAGCCAATCTCCTGCTTTTGAGACCGGTTGGGCAGGATGCCATTATAACAGTTGGAAGAATAACATCCCACACTCGCCCCCCCACTCGCCCCAAAATGGATTTATTTCTCTATAAATGATGGCTACATCCTGAAATGGATTTATTTAATGAATTGTTGCCCTGTTGGTATAAAAGCTTTTTTGTCCAGCTATGATTGATATCACCCCGCTGAAGTCCACGTTGTTTAGTGGTCCTTTCTTCTTGGTTATTCTACCATCACCATGGCTATAATTTACCAATCATATTAATGTTGATTAATTACGAAGAATAGTTCACGCTTGTGCATCAATGCTGAGCTGCGCATGATGCGCTGGGCTGCGCAGCCTGCGATCCTGCTGGCAGCTATAGCCATTGGGGTAAGTCGGAGCGTGTCGGAGCTGCAGAGAGCGGGAAAAAAATTGCGCTGAGTTAGGCGTCGCATGTTTTTTCTTCTTCTCTCCCGTCGGCGGCTCGGCTGCATGAAGGACGAGCTCCGCTACCGCTGCCCCGGCCCGGGAAGCTTCCAGCTGTCGAGGCGTCTGGCGCATTGGGAGGGGCGCAGTTTATAAGAGCACAGGCGCTTATGTAAGCACGCATGATTGCCTGCGAGATGCGTCCCACCAGTTTATCAGCATGCAAATGCACGGCAAACCGATTTTTTTCCAGGGGCAAAAACCATGATGTCCGGTGCATCGTGATAAATCTCTACAGGTTTTTGTGCTGAGCTTCTAGAAGATTTGAATATCCTTTCCTGGGCTGCAGAATATCTATATTCAGTGCAGTGCAGTTTAGTTATTATATTCTGCATCTTAAAAGCCCACCTCTCCTCGAACACAGGTCAGCAAATGGAAAAGTGGGCAGAACTACAGCACTACATGACTTTATTTATTTGCTTGGTCGGGATTTGAACCTATAACCCTCCTGTCAGAATTCCAGCTTTCTGACCTTTAGTGCCAACTACTTCCCCCTGAGATGTGACAGAGATCCTCTCAGATGCCCCACGGTGCAAGCGAAGCCTAATCTCACAGTGTTCTCACTTCAGGGGGCAAGGCCCTTCAGGAAGACAGTGGGAGGTGGGCTCCATTCCCACTGCCGCAACATAGGAAGTATCCAGATGTTCAGGCTTCTGGTGGACCGTGGAGGAGTGTCGCTTTTCTCCCTTTCTACCAGTGATGGAGCTCCAGCCCACACTGGCTTACCTCTAAGATTTCAGATTCTGTCGAGCTTAACTAACAGATGCCTCTTTCTGAGCTTCATAACTCTCCTTCCGCCCACGAGCGGCGCCCGCACGTGTATGTGATGTCATATGCCTCATTAGCATAAAATTTAGCCTAAAGGTACCCATATGTTGCAGGAATATAATGTTTCTGTCATCTCTCTGTGTGTGTGGAGGGGTGGCTTATATATAGAAGACTTGGAGTTAATGCCAGAAAAAAGAAAGCTACCTTCCAATGTTGTTTAGCAGAAATTCAGACATTCAAACCAATGAGATTAAATCTGTGATATTGTCCCATCTGCAAACTCACATATTGGTTTTACCAAACAAGAAACTGAAATTCTATGACTACCCTGTTTGAAGATCCACAAATTCTTTGCCTAGACAAGTGTCTGTAGGGAAGGCAATTTATGTTCGTTTGGATTCCACCTCCCAACCCACTCACTTAATCTTACACTCTCTCTCCCTCTTTTCTGCTGTCTTGTCTCACTGCTGCGAGCCCCCTTATTGCGCTGGGGTGTGTCAGCGTTTCGCTGCGTTGCACCGGGGGGGGGGGGGGCGGGGAGGTTTGCAGGTATCCCCAGTTTTGTCCCGTTTTGCAGAATGCCACGCTGAGATACGCTGAGACGGCTGACATGCGCCAACTCGTCCTAGAACTCGGCGTTCCATTCTGCTTCCGTGTTCCCATTTCACATCGTGAATGATCTGTACGGAGCGCCGGGCCGGATTCGGAGCTGATGACCGCTGTTCACCCCGGCTGTACCTCTATACACACCACACATATTCATACAGGTAGCTGACAATGATCGCAAATCAGTTCTTTATTTTCAGTTACCCTCTTCAGTGCCCTTAATCCTGAACTGTCACTTTAAGACAGTTTGCATCAGCTCATGTAAATCTATTGCCTTGTAAAATGCCTTTATGCAGGTGTCACAGCGGAGGGCACGCTGTCTGCAATAAAGCGAAGGGGTTCGTTATCGAGGCAGCGTATGAGAGGCGACATCCTTAGTCCTGCGTCAGCGCGGTGAAACCGGGTCACACGGAGGAGGTGGCCGGGTTGCCAGTCGGCCGGGGCGGACCAGAACCCCTCACGGCTGACTCACCGGCATGCCGCATTGAATCGAGATGCAGAAAGAAAGGGTGAAATTTAGAATGAAGGATGACAGACGAGAAAAAGGGGGAGTGGGCGAGGATATTACATAATCCGCCTGATCTTGCCATAATGCATGGCGAGTCTTGTAGCTTGCCTAATTAGGGTCTCTTTGTTCAAAGAGCAAAGGAAGTTTATGCAGGACTTAGGAACTGAAGTTTGAGCGAAAAAACAAGAGCGAGCATGAGTTTACGCTTCTGGCTCCTTTAGCCTGAGCTCTGTGACGGGGGGAGTACAGGGGACATTCCGGTGACGGCTCTACACAGGGACACTCGTCCCCACAAAACCAGCTGTGCCGAATCTCCATTGAGAGACTGCTTACGATGGGTGCCATGCTAAACCAAACCCGATGAACAGATCCATCCATGGCCTCAACCTCCGCAATCCCAGCAGACATGCCTCCCTGGGTGGAGCCCTGAAAATGGACAGTCACTCTGGGATTGCTTGGGGTTTTCCGGCCTCAGCCCCCACGCCAAAGACTTCAGATGAACTAAAGACTTTAAATATCCCTTATTGTGCTAATAAACATAATATGATGCAAACTGGGGGATACTGGAATCATATCATAGGGCCCTATTTGCATTGTCCCCCGCCCTGTAAACCCCAGGCTCGTAAACACAACACTGCTACTAGCAACAATGAATGTATGGATTCTTGACATCAGGTCTAAGGGGTGTTTCAGAGATGGGCATTGCCTTCCAGCATCCATGGATTGGTTTAGCAGTCGTTGTTTGCGCTTGTGGCTGCAGTCCACGTCTTCATTGTTTCCTGAGCTCTCAGTAGTGTTTCCTGCACGTCTCTGAACTGTTCAGTACACAGTAATTGGGGTACAATTCAGCCCTGTTTATTCTCCAGCATTGTTGGCCAGAAGATGCCTCTATTAAATTGGCTGCATGGGTAAACAAAGTTGTCAGAGCAGAATTATTAGGTGCAGTTCTGTGGCCTCCTGGGTGAGGTGAGGTTCCGCCTCTCTTCCGGAACATACGGACCAGACATCAAGAGGGGCAACGCTTATTTTCTCCTTGCTGGCCATCTCAATTAGAAAAATGTGCTGCTATAGATAAGCAAGAATTGGTTGTTCAGAACTCTGGTTTTAAGGGCCATTAATAAAACAAGCTGGTTTTTATTCAACGTTTTAGTTACTAGCTGTATTGTATTAGGAACTCAATAGGTAAAGCTCATTCACAGCTTATCTTCAGTCGTATTTGAATACTTCACAGTTCTGTGAGTTGTTCATCTCCAGAAATTATAACTACACTATACAGATGCCCCCTGGGTTACGATGGTCTGTGTTACAATATTCAAACTTTACGAAGGGAAAGTGTTTTTCACTTTCAGTACATGATTGAATAAATTACATGAGATATTCAACACTTTGTTATACTTATCATTAGGCTTTATGTTAATGATTTTGCCCAACTGTAGGCTAATGTACGTGTTCTTAGCGTGTTTAAGGTAGGCTAGGCTAGGCTGTGTTCGTTAGGTTAGGTGTACCTGTATTAAACTGTATTTTCACCTTATGATATTTTCGCCTTACAGTAGGTTTGCCGGAGCATAGCTGTACTCATGTCACTTTGGATCCTGTTTGTTATTATCTGGGTTTTTTAAAACCACGTTAAAGGGGTGTTGTGGTATAGCTGAGAGGTAGCGCGAAAAAAAGGAAATCTGGCAAGGATGAGGCAATGCAGAGATGCATGAGACCCCAAGTGGGAGATGTATAAGCACCAAAAGCAGAAAAACCCAATACATAATAACAAGAGAATGGAAAAAATATAGGCACCAAAATGAACAAATAAAATCACAAACAGAATTAGACTGATGGCTGGCAAACCGTGTTCCCAAGCTCTACAATGTAGATTCAGTCTGGACCTAAAGCCAGACAACCTCCAAATGACTCAGACTTTGTTCCGTAAACAGGTTGTTGGTCAACCAGACCGAACCAAGGACAACTCAATTACCTCAATCACTCAGATCACAATAAACCATTCTCCTGCAGTAAATCATTCCTTATTACATAAACTACAGTTACCTTAGCTACATTTTTACCATGCCATTCATTTCTTACCATTCTGACAGCCCCATGGGTTTGTATCAAGATAAACTACAACTCCCACCAGCCACCAGCTTGCTAGATGGCACTGTAACAACAAAAACGAAACCATCAATCACCGATTAGATACATACTTCGAAGGTAAAGTTCAATTCATTTGTATAGCGCATTTCAGATGACCAGACTCGACACAAAGTGTGTACAAATCAGAAACGCAAAGAGATCAGCTCCTACATTGAATTAAAAGCCAAAGAATAAGAAAGGTTTTTTTAACCAAGCTTTAAATGTGGACAATGTTGGCGAATATGCAGGAGCAGATTGTTCCACAATGTTGGGCCTTCAGCCTAAATTTTGGGATCACCAAAGGGCTTTGGTCTACCAATCTCTTTGAACAATGGATAAAAAAACACCTTTAAAATGATCTGCACATCTTGTTGGCCACCCTGAACATAGTAAGATAGTTAAGAGGACTTATGCTTGTGTGTTGCTAGTGTTTTGTTTTGCATTTGTTTTGCACTGCACTGGTGCAGTGTCATAGCTGTAATAAGACTGACTTTAAAAAAATTATCTGTTTTTGTCCCTGGTTAAATTAGACCCATTGGAACAGACATTTACAAGACTGTTACAAGGGGAAAGTATCTCTACTTCAGCTAATATCAGTGGAGTCTAGACCAAAGTCATGGCCCCACCTCACCTGGCAGAGATGGACTGAAAGGCTCATTAATCAACTACCGAGTCACAGATGCGATGGGTTCCACAAGCTGCCAGTGGACTGTGAAAGTCACATCTAGCAGACTCCACTGTCAAATGGCCAGGCTGCTGCACGCTGCAGTCTGTGAGCACTGCTCGTCTACAACACTGCAAGCTGCAGTCTGTGAGCACTGCTCGTCTACAACACTGCAAGCTGCAGTCTGTGAGCACTGCTCGTCTACAACACTGCAAGCTGCAGTCTGTGAGCACTGCTCGTCT
>JAODLC010000123.1:29118259-29128547 GCA_026781145.1 Hippopotamyrus pictus | reverse complement strand
TTCAACACTGCAAGCTGCAGTCTGTGAGCACTGCTCCTCTGCAACACTGCAAGCTGCAATCTGTGAGCACTGCTCGTCTTCAACACTGCAAGCTGCAGTCTGTGAGCACTGCTCCTCTGCAACACTGCAAGCTGCAATCTGTGAGCACTGCTCGTATTCAACACTGCAAGCTGCAGTCTGTGAGCACTGCTCGTCTACAACACTGCAAGCTGCAGTCTGTGAGCACTGCTCGTTTACAAAACTGCAAGCTGCAGTCTGTGAGCACTGCTCGTCTACAACACTGCAAGCTGCAGTCTGTGAGCACTGTTCGTTTACAAAACTGCAAGCTGCAGTCTGTGAGCACTGCTCGTTTACAAAACTGCAAACTTTCAAATCACTTCTTCAAGAAAATTGAGATGTCACTGTGGTAACGGTATTACTCAGTTTAGCGGCATGAACAACCTTCACAGTTTCACCCTGGTAATTTAATTCATTGCTGAAAATTTTGGATGGAAATTCTGCGGCCGTCCCTATGCATTCCAAAGCAGCTCGAGAGTTTAGAGGCCTATACAGACCTTCACTGTTCCAGGTAAGCACCCACTTTCACCCCACCTCCACCTGTTTCTCAGTCTTTGATGTTCAGATGGAGGATCAACAACCTGTCGCAACAGATGGGCCTTCAACGGATCTCTCCGGTGAATCCTTCGCCAAAAATAAGCATGAATTTCCGACAGCCACAAGTCGTTCTGAAAGCCGCTCGTGATAAATTTAATTTCTGAGCTCACGCTTCACCAAAAGGGATTTCTATTTCTACAAAGCTGTATAATTCATTAGGGTGACGCAGGTTAAATCCATAATGCGAGCTCACAACAATGGGGCCCTTCCTGGTCCTTCTGGTTATGAGGCTAAATCCTTCACTATCCTTCTGCCTAAATCCATAACCTAGCAGGCTCAAATCCCAGTAGGTAGACGTCTCTTGTACCCTTGTAGGAAACCTAGCTGTACGAATCGTATACCATGCGATTCACTATGGATTTAAGGAAATGCAACCGAAGTAGTGGCATAGACAATTATGCGTGAGAGACGCAGGCTAGTGCGTGGTGTCAGAGATCGCAAAATATGCAGTACCGCTGCAATTGGAAACCAAAATCAATTTTCCGCAGCCACTTCTGATGCAATCTGCCACACATTGCCTCCCACGTTCGCTTTGAGTCACAGATCCCGTCCGTGGCCGAGTGGAACTTCTCAGACGCTTCAGCTGCTTGGCCCCGTGTCTGCGCATCTCCCAGCGGGGGAAGCCAGCCCACACGGCTGCCGGCCCACCACGGCTACCCCATGTCCAGTCCTCCGTTAAACATCACGCTGACCATCACTCTGGCTATCTGCTTGAGTATCAGGCCGTCCGAGGCTCACATACCCTACAGTCCAAGAAGACAGAGGGCTGGTAGAATGCAGGACGGCTCCATCTGTCACACAGCTCCTATCTACTCTCTGTTTATTTATCCGACAGAGTTCTTGGGGGAAAGCTATGGAGGGCATTAAGAAGCGAAACATGCCTCGGCTAAATCTCTGACTAGTGTAACAGCCGTCTTCTGTCATAATTACGAGTAAATAAATGTAAATGAAAAACAGTTTCACAGTCGTGCAAATGCTGGGGAAGACGTATGTTAGGTGATTCCTACAGCCCTTATTTTTCGTCTGGTTGACTAAATGATGAGCGCTAGGCTGTTTTCTTCTTCCTTAAAAATTGCTTCGACAATTTTGTCCTTTTTGGATGTCTCCCCTCCCCTCTCTTTTCAGAATTACCCTGCTCTTGTTTCACCAGACAATGCATCTAAGGAGAAGAGTGCTCTGGAAATTCTTGCATACGGAGCTGCCAACACTGGGTCTGGCCCTTCCCTGGGGGGGGGGGGGATCATAGGACGAGGGGGCGGGGAGAAACGTCAAACCGCTCTTGGGCAGATGGTCACCTGGCCCCCCCTGAAAACCAGGGGTGCTCACACTGCTCATTGAGATTCCCCACCAGACACCCTTTCTTTCTCCTCTTCTCTCGCTCTCTCTCTCCCTCCAACAAAGAGGATGAACTGCGTCGGGGAGCGGAGGTCATTTGTTGCGGCTGATAAGGAGAGTCTGCCGTCACGTCCACCCTTCATCTACCCTCGAAATATTCGTCCACAAAGTCAAAGTAACTATTTACTCGATTCCAGCCATAGCCTCTACATAGGAACGGAGCCAACGGCAGCCAAGCCTGGCCTGTTGAGGTCTCTCTCGTCCCCCAAAGATGATGATCTTCTTAAGAGTGGAACGGGTGCAGAGGGACATGCGGCTGGCACAGCAAACGAATGCCAGTGAGGTAACCGAGAAATAAATAAACAAGAGGACGGTGACACGTGTGACGAGGCCACGTGTGACGAGGCCACGTGTGACGTCTTGGGCCAGCCGGATGTCAAGGCCGGAGGGGGAATGTCCATGGCTGCTGCTGACCTCAGACTTGGTGCTTGCGAGACCGTGACGGCAGGACGTGGGCGATGGCCCTTGATGGGGGACGCGGGGCGGAAAGGGCCTATGGGGGCGGAGCTCACAGCATCGCCACAGAATGTGGGTAAATTTCCACCCTCCGCCTGCCCTCCCGTCGACCAACCCAACGCTTCAAGCATTTGTCATGCCACTCTCGCCCCCGGGGGAATGGCCTGTTTGACACTTGCCAGGGTGTGAAGCGGGGCATTTCCCCTTTACGAGACACTGCACTAAGTGGCAGTGGGCTATAAGAAGATTTTTAACCTTTTTTTTTTTTTTATCTTAAAACGTCTTCAATTTCTTTACGTCACGTTCCTGGAGTTCACGCACAGCCAGGGTAAATTTAAGCCTGGGCAAAATGTGACGAGCTAAAAGGGACTTTTGCTAATGAATTTTGCTATTAATAAATTGTTCTTACCGCACTTCTGATTACATAAGGAAAAAAAATCTCATTTTTACTAGGTCACTGGAAGGCATGCTGATCCCAGTGGTCGTGAGTTTCCCTGCCCAGCCCCAAAGGCTGGCCATCGATGGGCCTGGAAACACTGGCACTGCTTCTTCTCTTTCCAGTTTTGTTCGGGTTTGTTTCATATGAATAGATCAATGGCTAGCACCCCCCCCCCCCTTTTGATACTTCAAGTTATTTTTGTATTACTGTATCCAATCTCTTGACCAAATATCTAATTATTTTAGCCAAAATGAAATAACCTGCAAGGATTGAGGATCCTAAAGCTTAAACAATCGGTAATGCTTTACAATAACTGCACCTTCATAATGCCTTTATAATGCATTCATAGAACATTCAGTGCACCTTCATAATGCATTTATAATGCATTCATAGAACATTCAGTGCACCTTCATAATGCCTTTATAATGCATTTATAATGCATTCATAGAACATTCAGTGCACCTTCATAATGCCTTTATAATGCATTCATAGAACATTCAGTGCACCTTCATGATACCTTTATAATGCAATCATAGAACATTCAGTGCACCTTCATGATACCTTTATAATGCATTTGTAGTACATTCAGTGCCCCTTCATAATGCATTCAGAGAAGATTCATAAGCAGCGTAATTGTTGCACTTCAAGAATTCCTCTCTGTCATTATTTATGTATCTAACCGACATTTACATTTTTGCTTAAGTTGACTTGTTATATCTCTAGTAATTTGCTGCCTTTTGCCGCACTGTCTGTGTATGACACTCCTGAAGAAAGAATCAGCCAAGTCAGTATATTTAAGACATAACTAAGTATCTATAATTACTCTTTTCAATCTACTGTTCATTTTTTGGTCCTACCCGTTAGCTAACGATATATCCTAAAAATATCCTGGGGAAGTTAATCATAACTTGAGCAAAGAATTCCACCTTGTGCTTGTATTAAGACTGTGGCAATAGATTAATGATATTTAGCATTGTCAGTTATCACTTTCATTGTTTTTTTTGTGCTTTGCGATACGACGTCAAAGTTAATAAACCGAGAATATGTCATAGTCAGGATTCATTCCGGGTTAAAATTTAATGGGTCCCCGAGAGACTTATGAAACAAGCGGTAATTAGAACTGTTTCCACTGACAAACACGTGCTTCTGTGTCCGTAACACGAGAGACAGCGTGGACACCCCCCACGTGGGCGGACGGCAGGTGAGGGGGAAGCCGGATGCAGGTTTACAGCAGATGTAGAGGAAAACGGACTTTCTCGAGTTGGTGCCATCATTTCCACGAGCGTCTGCTCTCAGATGTCACACGTAGCGGGCAGTAGAAATCATCAGAGTTGACGCCTGCAAGTGAAGCTGTCAGAATTCTTGGCGGCTGAATCCCGGCGTGGATTTTAGGCTGACTTTTAGAATTACTTACACAGAATGTCAAAACAAACAAATGGAAAAAAAAAGCGAGTTATGTAGCCTGTGATTAAACGAATTATGAATCAGACAAGTGGTACCCAGAGAATGCTTGGACAGTCACTGGAATAAATGGCTGATCTGTGTTCACCCTGTTTGAAATGTTATCTGACCAGTTTCTGTGCTGGGACACTGGGCCAGCTCCAGTGAAGGAGGAATAGCCAAAGCAGGGAAATTAAATCATTAATACTCAAAGACTTGCAAACAATAAATGATTCAGGACCAATGAGAATTAACACTTCACTAAATATGGTACATACATTAATGAAAAGTCAAAATATATATTTTGCAAATAATAATGCTCTACATAAAAAAGGCATAAATTTATCTATTACCGAGGTAGAAATATGTGAATTTTTATAAATTAACAGATCAATTTCAGGAACCACATTTAAATTTTTCATGTATCAATTAAAATTTTATTGACTTTGATACATCATCCAACTGGCGTACAATTCATTTCCCATATCGGTCTTAACACATTCGGAGTCACAAATTAGTGCTGAGACTGTGTGTTGAAGACTCGGGTTTGAATGCATTGAATTGACATCACTCTCTAACAGGCCTGAGTAATGGCTCAGATCATGGCCTGCTAGGTTACATCATCTTCTCCGTTTTTATTTTACGGCACTTGCGCTGAATGTGTGGGAACCAGGAGGCATGTCCTGTTTTACATACAAAATGGTCGCCGCTTGTGTTTCTAAGGCTGTCGTCGAGGCCCTTTGTGGCGGTGTCACCCCTTCTCAATGACGATGACCTCCGCGAACCCTAAGGATTCACAGTCACGCATCACCTTGTTTCCAGTGTCCAGAGTGCCATTGTCCTCTCGCTAGGGGGTATCTAAGTCTTCTGCAGGGGAATTCATAGTGCGTGCCTATCCACACACGCAGAGCACTCCTTGCGTTTCGTTCTGGTCCTTCTGTCTCATCTCCTTCCCCCCCATTTGCTCTCTTATCTCTCTCGGCACTCCGTCAACGTCTCGAACGGGTGCCAGTAGATGTCGCAAATGCACCGCCAGATACGTTGCTGCTTCTGGGGAAAAATAAACCGGACCGGCCCTACACGCTGTGAGGTGAGTAATATTTTTATGGAAAAAGAAATGTCCGTGGATGTACATAGGCTGTGTTCGATAAAAAAAAACGTGATATTTGTTAGCTGAGGCTGTGTCTCAAAGTGGTTTGCTTGTGAAATTATGGTGTGTCCCTTTGTAATATGGTGTCTATACGTTCATGTGTAGAAATTAGTTCAAATGTAATGAGAATGACATGATTTGTGACAAAGGGCTGCATGCCATTTAAAGTTTTGCATGCTTAACTATCAGAGAACCCATTCGTGACACCCAAGGAACTTCTAATTTGTTCTAAAAAAAAAAATAACAAGAACAGGAATATGGATGATTAAAGGCCGGCTGGTTAAAATCTGGCTGAGCCCAATGAATACAAATCCTGGTTGTTTTGTTTGTTTGCCTCGGAAAGGTTAACGTGGTAAAGTGAGATCGGATCTGAACGTCGCTTTGTTTGCGGCTGAAAGAAAAAAGCGAGAGGCAGTCGGATTCAGCTCCGTGATCCTGTCGGATTCCCAGAGCGGAGCTATCCCAGCATTCCCTGCTCTTTCAGGGGGCAAAGTTTACTGCCAGCTGCTTTTGTAAATGAAACAAAGGGAGTGGCTTTGGTCTGTATCCGAAAGCCCTGTTAGGAGAGTGCGCAAACAGGAGCGAGAACAAGAGACAAAAACATGTAAATCCCCCCCCAGAACCCCTCAGACCCCTTAATTGTAACAATAGTGACATTAATAAATTGGTGATCATTTCAACTTGACCACATCAAGGCATAATTTTGGCATCATTGTCCCACAAACACAAAAACTACCTCTTAAAGCATTACATGGAAAAAAATAATAAGTAAATCAGTACAATAAAAATATTGCTCTTAAGAATGTGTTTACCTTGTTGGATATCCCATTAATTATAAGTGGAAGGATCTAGTTCCTTTAAGATTTATGCAACCTCATTTAGTCTGGTTGTTATAAACTCTTTATACAGTATGGTTAGGGTTTTTTTTCTGTATTTTAAGGAAGGGTGCACCTTGAGACAAATTATATTTAAATTGGCAATATTGTGTATATGCGGAAGGAGAGGATATACATAGACCATTATATTTTCATGTTGCTTGTTATGTTTTCTCAAAAGCATATTTTCTTCAAAGCAAAATATTGAGGCGCTGTTTTTGTCAGTCATCACACATTATTAAGTACACAACTGATATCTTGCATACTTGTGTCATACAACATGACCCTTGTTGTCACAAGATAATGCAGTCAGCAAATAAAGAGGAGTGTTCATTTAAGCAGTTAAAAAAATCCTGCAGTCATTGTCTTCAGGAACAAAGCTAAGCCTTTAAACACTGCAGACACAATAAACCTCCTGTGCTTAAAAGCATCTGGAGTCGTCCAGTAGGGGGCGCCATACACGCTGACCTAATTATAACAGTGAAGTCCAAGGTGGAGTAATTAGGACAATTTGCTAGTGAAGATCGAATGTTTCAGACGAGACACTGTCCTGAAGTCCTTGGTACTTGGGATTATAAAAGGTGTGGCAGATACCATCATAACAGCAGGTCATAATGGAAAATTATGGGCCACTGATAACTATGGAATAAAAGCCCCCATTTTTCACCATGATTTACATGATTTATTGAATGTGCATGGAGGGGATAAAATTTAAGGTATTGATAAAGTACTGTGGTACAAGGCGAAAGTCTTCTCTTGAAGGATAAATTGTTATCCAATGTAGTCATTTTTTGCCAGAAACTGTGCTAAATAACCAGTAAGTTTGTTGTAAAATTTAAGTGATGTAATTCCCTTTGCATCTGATAGGAAAAGGATATAATTAAATCTAGGTGCAAATGGAGTATTCTCTATGACTGAATGGCGACAGAACTATAGACGCAGTTCATTCGCTCAGACTTACTTTACTGTAAAGCCATTAGTTAAGCGGCAGAGATTTCTCCCCTGCTGAAGCAGTCGCTGAGTGTCTCCCCGCGCCTAGCGGGCTAAAGGAGATGGGATTTTACAGCAGTTCCACGAAACGAGTGAATTGGCTGCCCCAGCCTCTTAGTAGAGGTAATTATTTGTGACAAGGAATTCCCACATGCACCCCAACGCCATGGTGAATTTCACACTTGATGCTGGACAGAGACAAACTTCTCCAGCTGCATTTCCATACGTTTATTTTTTGACATGCAAAGACCTGATTCCTTTTTTTTTTTTCTTCTATTGGGCTAACTTTGAACCCATGATGGGTGCCAGAGCACAAGGGGCCATTTGGCACTGCGGGCTGCGGGCTGGCGGGGTGACAGCATGTTCAGTTTGCTAATACACAAGCATTCAGAATCGCACAATTAGAATAATATAGAAAAGCCAACTGTTTGAAAATTAGCTTTTAGCTATTTAGCGAATGCTAATTCTGGTTATATGTCAAGTCTAAAGGGAATGAAAGGTAGCCTTGCATTTGCTGCTGCTGACGTTTAAGTCAGGCTGTGGCTTTGGAGTACAATGGGGGTGTCTATGCTCTTAAGGACGCTCGTTTGAACTTCCGCACGAGAGCGCAACCAAGAGAAAAGCCCGGGCGACCGTAACCACCGCCATTTTCCGCCTGCGCGTTTGTTTACCAGGCAGGTACTTGCATGTTAATACAAGGCTGCCTCCGCCATTTTGTTTCCCCCTCATCAGACTCGCTGTGCCCCAGAAGCCGGGGTCGTGCGTGGCTAATGAGGCGGCAGAAAGCGAGAAGCGGCATCCTGGCGGCAAGGGTTCAAGGCCGCCGTGGTTTCGCATCCTAATTCGTTGTTAGGCAGGTCACCGGCCTCCCCATTGGCCGGAAGGGAGAGCCGCCTCCCCCCCGCCCTTCTTTCCTGCCAGACCGCATACATGTTACTGAGCCAGACTCGCAAAACTGTGGGCAAAATTAGTCTAATTCATCACTAAAGAGCGAGTGAGGGTCTTAATTGCATTAAATTAGATACATATTTTTCTCACTTCCTCTGAGCGTCATACCCAGGGGGAGATGTCTTCCTCCCCCCCCCCCGCCCCCCTTTTAAAAACAGTTTTACATTTGTTTCCAAAATAATAAAATACTGTTAAAGAGGTTCTCTGGCTGTTAGCCGTTTCCAAGACGACAGCTCTATTTGAATGGGCTTGGAGTTCGCCGTCAATAGGGGAGACAGACACGTCAACGAAACATCTG
The DNA here is from genome assembly GCA_026781145.1 of Hippopotamyrus pictus. Lineage (NCBI taxonomy): Eukaryota > Metazoa > Chordata > Actinopteri > Osteoglossiformes > Mormyridae > Hippopotamyrus > Hippopotamyrus pictus. Next base: position 29,119,902 of record JAODLC010000123.1, on the reverse strand, counting down.
AATACAACAAAGACAGATTCATCTGCTTGATCTGATCAGCTCAATTAATGCGGGAACAGAGACTAAAGGGGGGTTAAGGGGGGGGGGGTACATTCAGCCTAGACCAAACCCTCAGAATAGCATATCTTCCTTACTTCTATTTGGGGGGTGGGCTTCACTCCGTGAAAGACATTAATCGGAGAGGACAAGCGTTGAGGCCGCCCACACCTTACGTACGCGGAGCTGTCAGACAAAGAATGGGACGATTCATTAATTGACGCCTCATTTTCTCTTTCTTCGCAAGACAGGAAACAACAAAACAAGCAGGGAGCAGCTGGCGAAGCCACTTCTTCTCATTCAGCTGCGATGACAGACATGCGAGACAAGCGGCATTACGGGGGCTGCCCATGCCCCCTCCTTCTGCTATAATTTAGTTTAATTGTAACCATTTTTTTGGCTGCGGGGGGGGCGGGAGTTCATTTCATGTTACACACCAACCTGTTTTTCCCTCCATAATGAAGTTAACTCACTTTCGGATGAAATTAAAATTTGTTCATGTTTATCGCACCTTCACGGGATCTGTGATATAATGGTAATACATTTTTGTTTCGTCATTGAAAATCGCATTAGGGCAAAGGGAAGCCACTTCTGTTGTATTCTTGCCAGACATTTCATGGATCGGCAGTTGGTATACTGATTTTAAAATCGCAATACCGTAAATCAACAATAATACCAGAAAGATGATCAAATAAGTTGAGAAACAATGGACCCCAGGGTCAACTGGCAATTTAGCTATTTTTCAATGTTTAACATAAAGCCATGCATAGAGGTGCGTTAGGAAGTATGTTAAGGGAGAGTGTTAAGGATATATATATATATATATATATATATACACATATCTCACAGATTATAAAAAATCTTTACGCATCTACTGTACAGCCATACAATAAAATTTTTCTTAATTGCATTTGGGTAACTATGAAGTGACTTTTCACGATAATAAACAATTGCAGAAATATACTGGCATCACTGAATGCTAAACATCGTTGATGTGTATTTGATCTTGTGTGGAACATTGGCGATTTTGAGATGCATTTGTCTCTAATAAGGGACAGTAACGTTTCCATTGAGACATAGCAGGGATATGTGTTAGTCCTGGAGGATAAACTTCTTATAATTTCTATTTTTAGTAAGTAATCCTGTTGGTTGTTTGTTATTGAACTAGCTTCAGTTTTTGGAGCATGATCTTAATGAACTGCTGTCTAATTATCACATCAATACAAATCATTTGGGGTATCAGCCCCCTACTTTGGATAACGTGAGGGGATCTGAACAGGCAGCAAAGTGCTCAGCAGAATCAGCATCTCAGGTAACCCTCCCCCCTCCCCCACCACCTTTCACACTCAATAGATGGACAAAGGTCCTATTGACACAATTCTAACAATGTATCTCACTGAGTAACTTACATGACTTCCATGGTTTGAGGTTCTCTTCCATCAACGGCCTAAGTGACGGTTCCCAAACGATGAAGCAACATTACATACAATAACTAAATCCTTCTACACCATGCATTTATGTGTGTGTCTGTCTGTCTATATATATATATATATATATATATATATATATATATATATATATAGTTCTGTATGCCAAAGTATTTTTTA
>JAODLC010000123.1:29084827-29098976 GCA_026781145.1 Hippopotamyrus pictus | reverse complement strand
GGGGGGGGGGGGGGGGGGGGGGGGGGGGGGGGGGGGGGGGGGCGGTGTTCCTGGGTTTATCCCATCGGCAAGGAATAGCCCAGGATGGAGAACGAACCCATTCATGTACCATTCACACATATAGATGATTTGGGAAGTCCAGTTCACCTTAGCATGTTTTTGGATCGTAGGGGGGAAACTGGAGGACCCAGAGGAAACCCCACCAATCACATCCACACGGGGAGGACATGTGACCTGCACACACACAGAGCCACGGTGGAGACTCAAACTCCAGTCACCGAGGTGTGAGACAACAGTGCTATCCACTGCACCACCCTGCTTTCAATATGTATGTTTTATTACAGGTACTAAGGTGAGTCTCTCCTAGGAGGCTCAGTCAGAATGCCAGTGCGTCACCAAGCACACAGTCAGAATTCCAGTGCGTCACCAAGCACACAGTCAGAATTCCAGTGCATCACCAAGCACAAGGAGCTTTCTGAGGCACAAACTCACCCAAACTGCTTGCACTTCAACTGTGGGAGGAATCCAGGTCATGAACACAAGCACAGTATGCAAACCCCACATATACAGTGCAGAGGAGGGGATCTGAACCCACAACCCTGACAGAGTGGGGGCTGGGCGCTACCAACTACTGCAACCAGGAATTTTTGAAACATTTTCCCGAAAGACATTGCAGCCTGTCAATTTGCTCCTGACCAGTTTAAAATAACCAACAATTAAGTCGCAGATTTGGTGTCGGACCAGCAGAATGGTTTCATCTATGCAGTAAGTGTGCTGTTTTTCCACTCCGCAGCTAACTTATTCGTCAAGATGAAACACATTGCACAGCAGCGATGTGAACTTGCCTGGTAATGAATCGCGAAGGAGTACTAGCTGCAAAAAAAAAAAAAAGAAAGTTTTTTGTTTTTTGGTCTGGAAAAATTGAGCATTACTTCGGGAATGAGAACTGGAAAGAGGTAGAAGTAGCTGTGCATGAATGCAGTCAAAATGGGCCACAGTTTTCTTAGGGTAACCGGTTAAAATGACCTTTGGCAGCTAGTAACAGCGTTAAGATGCTATTCATCACGACGGCATACGGAATATTTAATGGAGGCCGTTGAACGCGATGTATTTCCTGACTGACCTGCTTTTTGACCGGTGTGCCGCTGCCTGTTGTGAAGATAGATGGCTTGCAGATTGGATTCGCCCCCCCGAGCATGCGGTGAGTTTGCCAGCTAGCGAGCACTGTGTGAACTTGCTAACACCTGACCGTTGGCTGCGGAATGCCAAGGCGCCGCTCTGCGTGCTGACAGCATACACGGGTGTCGAGCTGTCGGCGTCTTCGTGTCATAACCCCACCGCCCATATTTACTTGCCGCTTCTTTTTATACTTATTCGGATGGAGTTAATGGAAATAAGTACATTTTTTTTTTACTTTCAAAATTAAGTTTAAAGTTCTACTTCAGTGTAATAAAAACAAATGTCAAGCAAACAAGTTTCATGCAATTCATTTATATCTGAGTAGAAACAAGTTGTTTTTTCTAGTTTTCATAATCACTTTTCAAGCATCAAGGGGCCCAGAGTAATCAGGGGGCCCTGATTGGTTTAGTTTAGTTTATTGTTTTTTTTAACTGTTATTTTTTAAGAAATGATCCTTTATTGGTTGCTGGTTTGTGAACAGATGATTGGTTAAAACTGAATAGGGAGGCCAATGCTAAATATCTCTTTCTTGTTGCTCTTTTTATACTGTTGAGAATGTTTTGGTTTCCATATGCGTAGTCTGTTTATATTACACAAATGCACTGAGGAAAACACTCTAATGGTAAAAATATGTTTTATATTCTATTGGAATTTTCCTCTCTCCGTAAAGTTATCTATGGTCTATGCTGTTTATGGTAAATGTGTGTTGTGGATGCAGTTGACACCCACTGGATCCAAGTGCAATGTTTTATGGGGTGAATCTCAATACCAAGAACAAACTTGGGTCACAATGAATCATGGGAATGGTCTCTTTCGGCAAGGATGTAACCAATGTGTCCTTGATATTTGGGGCGGAGCAAGACCAGCATTGCGGATTTATACCGTCCTCTGTTTTTGTGTTCTTAGTATTGGAACTGGTCTTTGGCAGTGGAACATGACGTAAAACGGGTACATGAGAACACAAGTACGGTCAAGTATGCATATTGAGATTCACCCAAGGTTACCTCTAACGACGTAAGCTATATTTACAAGTCCTGCTATCACGTGAGTGCAAGTGCAACGATTTAACTGCCGCTTTTGGCTGCAGAAACAGGTGTGCATCCCGCTTCAGTGAAATAACCTTCCACCAGTTAGTACGTTTGCTGATCATTCTATATTTTTGTATTGACAGTTGTGGGATATTCTCTCGCAAACATACATTATGCAGTCTTCAGAATAGCACTACACTTGTTCGTCTAGTACACTGGTTTCAATTTCCCGTATGGAATGAATTTTTCATATACCGCCATACCATAGTGTAAAGACAGCTATAATGCTTCAGTTGGCAGCCAATTATATAATATTACTCGTGCTAGAGGTGCAATAGATTGCTGTGCAGAGTGTATTGAGAGGAGATCCCTGTTATCTGTGCTTACCCTTCTTACTAAAAGTCTTCAACTTTATAACACAATAATTGTGTTAATAATTGTCAGACTTCATTTTACAAAGTGATATTTCAGATCTATCAATTGTTTTTCCTTCAATATGTAGAAACACTATAGTATTTGCATTTCACAACATGAAAATTTATACAAAAAAATCAGTTACGTGAACATGCAACTCACAGAACGAATTTAAATACCTCAACAACAATGGTCAAGGCCCCCAAATAGACACGTATGCATTTATTTCGATGTGGGCCTTTGCTTTGGTTATTTTTCAAAACTCTATCATAAGTGATCTACTGTACTAATGAGCTGTGTCATCTGATCATGGTTGGACTTCCTTTGGCAAAAAAGTCTGTGGGAAGAGGTCAGACAAACTAAGACCTAACAAAGACCAAGAGGTCTAAGTATACCCTCCCTGGAATAAGGTTACCCACCCACGTTTTTTCTGGTGGACAAGAGGGTTGTCTGTCTGTGATGCTTCGTATGTACACACTAAACGGCACTTCAGTGTGCCCAGTCATCTCAAAGAAAGTGGATGAGAAGCTCACAAGGGTACTGTCGACAAACCCCTTGATTTTCTGTGGTCATACCTGGCACGCTGTGATGGGAAATATGGACTCCTAGATCTTCAGTGTAAGCCATGGCTTTTCCATGACGAAAACCTGTTTGACACGTTTGTAAATGTTTGCGGTATTAATGCACTCTGGGCCAGTGATCAATGATCAACTTCATTGTTGCATCATCTGACTTCAAGCATGTTTTTGAACATGCAAGGAGTCGATTTATCAACCTTTGTCAACCAGTTGGACCTGGGCTGAGAACATAACTGAAGCTTCTGTGAGAGACAGTTCAACCTGCACCTCTAGAAGAACTTCTCTTGTGTACTAAGCAATACCAGGGACATTGAGTCTGAATGGACCGTGTTCAAGGTCTCTTTGCTACAGCTGTGGCCAGAAGGCAGCTGCCTGTCATGGTCGTAACCTTAAGAGCTGCTTGTGGACACCTTTGATGAGGGAAGACGTCAAGTTGAAGAAGATGGCCTTCAGAACAATGCTTGCACAGGGGTCTCCAGAAATAGCTGAAGCATAACGGCAGGCCACGAGGCCTGCACTGAAAGCCGTTTTAGAAGGTAAGATGGGGAACTGCTGACCAACTCTTGAGATACTGATAAATGGTCAAAATAACTCCTTTACCCATTGGTAGACTCAGAAACTTCTGGTGAATCAGAGTTTTTCAGTGTAGCTGAAGTCACTATGGTGGTCAGAGACCTCAGTTGTGGGAAGGCTTCAGGGGGAGATGAAATCTGTCCAGAGATGTTGAGATCATTGGATGTTCTCGGGTCACCATGCCTTTGCAGTGTTGCATGGAAGGTGGGTTAAGTACCTCTGGCCTGACAGATGGTGTGTTCCAACTACAATGCCAAATAACTGGACAGGAGACTCTGCCCGATGGTTGAACCTAGGCTTCAGGAGGAACAATGCGGATTGCGCCAGGCTAGGAAACAGTGAACCAACTCTTCTCCCTTGGACAGCTGTGTGAGGGTTCCTGGGAATATGCTGGGAGGCTTATGACCCCGTGACCTGGCAGATACTGTGGGAGGTGCTGCGAGAAAACTGGGTACTGGTGCTGCTACTGTGTGTTATTTAGTCCATGAGTGCTTTGAGTTGTGTCTGCATTTCTGGCAGAAAAACCAAACCCGTTAAGAGTAGGTGCTGGCTTCCATAAAGGATACAACCTTTTCTGTTTGTGAATTTCATGGGTGGGATAGCAAGGCAGCTGTTGTTTGCCTTTAGTTTGATCTTACCAGGAGCTCCAGCATGCTCTCAAGCAGGGTGTGGAGAGGCAGGCATGAGAATCAGCGCCTACAAGTCAGGGGCCATGGGGCTCTCCTGGAAAAGAGTGGGTGTCTCCTTTCAGGCATGGAGGGGGCGAGTCTGCCCGTAGTGAAGGAGCTTAAGTACTTGAGATTTGATTCACAGTTGTTGGTAAGAGCGAACGTAAGATGGACAGGCAGATTTATGCGCTGCCTGCTTTTTTTCAGGCAATAAGGAGGTCTGTGCTGTATAATGTAACGAGTTCACCAATCAGTCTATGCCCCTATCGTCATTTATGAGCTACGGGTTATGACTGAAAGAACTAGACTCTGAGTATAAGTGACTGAAATGAGGTTGCTGAAATCTCCACCTTAGAGTTGAGAGGAGTCAGTTGACATGATGTGACAATCTTATAAGGGTGTCACCTGGATGGCACCCAAGGGAACTGGGGGCACTCCAATGGGGGGGGGGGGTGGCCCCAGGATATGCTGGAGGGACTGTATCTCCTAGCTGGCTTGGACATGTCTGGAGATCTCCCAGAGTGAGCCTGAGTCTTTGGCCATGGTACAAGAGACCTGACCTGACCTGCTCAGCATGCTGTCATTGTGATCCTCACTGAGAAAGGCAGTGGGAAAATGTGTATATATATAATTTTTTTTTTTAATTTTTAAATTTTTTTTAATGGCACTACATACATGGTTCCCAGTTCGTACCACTGTCAATCTGATTGCTACATCATAATAATCTAAGACAATACTTTACAGTGCTATTAGAGAACCATTAAACCATAAATGTCATTCAGCTTAAAGCCTACTAGATAATTAAACACGGAAAACCTTTATGTCGCCTGCATTGTTGACATTTGTAAATGTAATGGCTGCTTATTTTCTTGCTGTTCTTTAAGCTCTTTTTCTGACGCTACCAAAGTGGTGTAATTGGATGTTTTCATCTATAAACCTTACACTGCCTCACCACGCAGATACCCCGGCACTTTGATTTGTGAGGGCCTGGGGCGTAAAACATACCTTGTGAGTTTACTAGGAGAACCCGTGGTCTTCAATACATTTTTTAACATAACTGTGGATAATTCTGTGGAGAACCCTGCTAAGTATGAAAGAGGAGACTCCAGAATAAATGTAGTCCAGATGCATCAACACATTTACAAAATGATGGAAAGGAGGTATCATTATAGATAAACAGTATTTGCTTCATTGATTTTCTCGATTATTAGTTGCAGAGTTTCAAATAGAATACATACATATTTTCTTCATGTAATTCTTTGAACGGAATTCATCAGGAAGCGTTAGAGATTACATTCTGATGCCTGGCATGCCTTTGACATTTGACATTGACATTTTGGCAGCAGAACGTCCATGTGGCCAGAAGGTGGCATAGCAGTTAAAGACCAGCTTTGTTTCTTTGTTGGGTTTTGGGCTTGGATCCAATTGCTGAGGTGCTGTATGCAAACGGTACACTAGGCATACATTTCAATAGCAAATATAAAGCTATATACATGTCCCTTTATATATACAGTATATGGAAATTATGCAAGTCACTTCAGTGATAAAACAAGCCTGACACAGAGGGACTGGCAGTTTGTTATAGTGACTGGTTTCCGAATTTGATACATCAGTGAATTTTTAAATTTTTGATTGAATGTATTTTGGACGCCTTCCCTTTTCACCGATCTGTTCAAACATGGACTCACTTACTGCCAAATGATCCTTTTTATTTCATTATGGCTGAAAACATGTCAGGTTTCCCAGCAGGTGTTGAGGGAATGCCTTGTAAACACAACAAGCAGACTTTAAATCTTCCGGAGGGAAAAAAAAAAATAAAAAATGACAACAAACCTTGTCACCCGATTTAAGCAGAAGCCTGTCCTTTGAAAAATTTAGCTGCTGTGATAAGATGGACTAGCTTGCATCTTTGACTGCCTTCATCTGGGAAAGGAGTCATGTCTTCCTCTCTTGGCACATGCGGCGCTCTTTACTTCCACTGAACTCTCAGCCTGAATTTTTCTCCAGGCTAACATATGGCGACAGTGCTACTGTTACAGAGGATGACGGATTGAACTGAGACACTGTGCTGTCTGTCGAAAGTACTATTTGACGGCAAATGAAGAGCTACGAGCGGACACCCAATGGCTTAACTGTGGAGAACGTTTGGTTATTTTGACATCGGGGGAAAACATTCGATTATATTAACATGATCTCAAACAAGCTACCACAAAAGGTTTACGCGAAAGAGAAGAGCCTAATCTGTGTTAAAGAAAAATGAAAAACGTTCAAAGATAACCATAAACTACTTCCAGATGCCAGATACATCGATTAACCACAGAGTAGAGGCAAGGTTTGGGCTTTACGTTGTCAAGTGACTCTCCGTCCTCGTCCTGTATTTCCCCGACTGACCACTGAGAGGCAGGATGCATTCCTCCGCCATCCGCTTCCGACGAACTGGTGTTATCCGTCTGTAAATTACAGTGGCTACGTGTTTGTTTTCCCCGTTCACTGATGCAATTAATTTGCTACGGTTTATAAGTCTCCACGGGGATCCCTGTCAAGAAAACAGCAAGTAATTAATAGATAATTGGCACCGTGTATTAAAAAAAAAATGCTATCAGCTGTTAACCATCATTGTATGAGGTATAGGAGGTTAGGGCACCTCAATGGATTATAACCAACAGACGGGATCGAGGGGCAAATTGCCTGAAAGGGACTGTTTGCAAATCAACTGCTGTTTATTAATCAACTAAGACACTGAACTGACAGATAAACACTCATTTGGAGCATTAAATAAAACGGCTGGAAACCCCGGAGAAAATCTCACTGCTGAGGAAGAACTTTCACAAAGGACGCTGGTGTCTCAAAAGAGCCATTTAATAGCTCAGTGCATTGTGGGAATTCCCTGTGTTACACCCATCCATCTCTCATATGCACTTATCCAGTTTAGGGCTACGGTGAGCCTGGAGTCTGTCCCAGGAAGCGTAAGGCACAGAACACCCTGGATGAGATGACACACGCACACACAGTCACGCTTTCAGCCAAGGGCAGGGTTCAAACCCATAACACCGTTGACGTGAGGCCAGTTGCTACCAATTGAGCCGCGGTGCCACCCATATGTTATACGCTTTCAGATATTTTTTACCCTCTGTCACGTTTTATCCTCCGCGCTACGCTAATGAGGCGACTCGACCTGCCTTGTAATCTGAAGGAGCTACAATTCGGTAAGGCTGGCTGTTCAGATTGATGTTGCTTCTCAGCCTTTACTACAGGCGGAGATGGACGAGCGTAAGCTACATTGCTGAAGGTCAACACCTACAGTACAGAGGTCAGCACTGTTAGGACCTTAAGGTCTTAAAAATAATAATAAATAAAAAAACAACAAAAAGCTCCATCAACTCAACACAATCAGAAATACCACAGTCAGCAAGAAGATGCCACTTAAAATATGCGATGGCTCTTCTGCTCCGGATTCTGTTCCCTGGACAGAATGGATTTTGGACCAGGTTGTCTTCTCCTCTCTGCTTGGCTGTGAAATAAGACAGGTGACAGGGGAAGCCAAAGAATATCTGCGTTGTGGCTGAGCGGCTGACATATGTGTAGCGACAGGGCTGAGCAGGCATCCTGTGTGTCCGGACGTCGAATCACTATTGCGCACCGTCGCCGATATTTGGAAGTTATGCCCAATCGCTGAGCTCTTACTGTAAAATGGCAGTAGTTTCTTTTGTTTGGGGGGCGATGACAGCGTGGAAATGGGGCAGCGGATTAAAACCTCCATCCACTGGGGGCAGAAAGCAGCTTTCGGAGCTGCGCTAAGCGTCCCTGGATCAGAAACAATCCTCTGAGCCGTCCCTGGGGGGCCAGCTGTGACTGGCTATAGTGGGGCCAAGGGCTGGCACCGACTGCGTTGTGCGGAGCCTGCAGCACATGGCACTGCGACACCTCTGTACATCTCGCCCCCCCCCATACACCAACCCCCAAACAGCACGATGCCACTCCACATTAGCGCAACAGACGGGCAAACCGTTTCCGATGGGTGGTGGGCATGACGACGTCGCTGGGCACCCCGTTCCAGGAGCTCGGTGTGCCGTTATTGGATATGGCAGCGCCCGCCACAGACGCACGCTCTCCGTGCCGGCGGGTTCTGGTCAGTCACAGTTCTGGTCAATCGTGGCCCAAGTCGTTAATTACCATTCTCATCTTCTGTCTGACTGGACGGCGTTCAAACCCTCGGATACTATGCAAATGCATCACAGCGAATGCAAATAGCCCTCGACCGTCGCGGCATAATTATGTCGGCGCTCGGAGAAAATAAGCGTACTGCTTTGGTATATTTTTAAAGGAGACTCATCGCTTTATCTCCGAATCGGACACATTAATCACCCTGAGACGCGGCGTCTCCTTACTGGAAAACCAAGATTTTGCACATCTAATTATGTAAAATTCAATGACAAAAAACATGAATGCAAATTTTGCCCCTTCTCTCCTGCTAAAAATGGGGGTATCCCCTGAGAAACTTGGTGTCAAAAGCGAAACTTCCAGAGCGTGTTCTTAGAATGGGCCTTTCCCTCTGTTAGGCATTAGTTACACTCTTTCTTAAAGTTAACTTCACTACTTCAATCCAGAATTTATAACCTCATGTTAATTTTTTGACTCATTTAGTTTTCGGACTTTACGGGTACCCCGTGGGTTAAGAAGTTCTGACTTACGGACAACTTGGGTCTATATACAATTTTGGGTTAATATGATGGTTTGTAATAACAAACGCAAACACTACTTTGTGACGCTCATGGAAACATTACATGGCTTCTGCAGTTCAGTGGCTCGAGGTACAGTACAGCACCGTATGTGGTTATTATTATTATTATTATTATTATTATTATTATTATTATTATTATTATTATTATTATTAGTAGTAGTAGTAGTAGTAGTAGTAGTAGTATTACTATTACTATTATTATGTACTCTATTCTTATTGTTCCAACTTACCTACAAAACTGACTTAAAGATAGACTTAAGGAATGGATTTCATTCATAAACTGGGGACTGCCTGTATGTCAGATATCCTGCTTTCTTTGGACGAAAGGTTTTCTTGTGTGACAAAGCCTGGACGGCGTAAAATGACAACGGAATCTAAATGCTAAGTAAAAAGTAAGAATCACTTTAACAAGCAGCTAATTACCAGAAGGAAAGTTAAGATGTCCTTACCTGGGGAGCAGCTGCAGCACTTATGAGCTGCTGTCACAGCACTGAGGAGGATTCCTCATGGGTCTAACATCAGACATTTTAAGCGGTCAGGGAATAAAACCCTTTGGGCTGGAAATGAGAGTTTTTGGATGCTACACTTTGACTAGATGCTGGTCTTTCCTGCAAAGGCAACGAAAGACAGGTTTGAAGGGAAGTGAAATGAGTTAATCTTCATTGAGGTTCAGCAAAAGGTTTGTTATACAGGGTCACGGCCCCCCCCTCAGGGATGTCTGAAGATGTAGGGACACGAAGCCCAATGTACCATGCGGCACATTTGAGAACCACTTCGTTACATCAGTTCTGTGGAATTCGGCTGCACCAGTGAGCCCCCCCCCCCCCACTCACCGGCTCGGAGCTGATCTGCTTGCCGTGAGATGCCAGGGCAAGCGTGCCAGGGCAGCTGTCTGGACCACGCCTGGCCCCCGTCCCAGAAAGCCAGGGAGAGCGGGGGCCTGTGGGGTGGGCCAGGCCGGGGCTGGCTTCCCGGGCCGTGTACACAGCAGATGGGGGGCAGCAGCCCAAACCCGTTTAATTGCATGAGATGAGAGAGAGAAGACACACCCAAACAGGGCTCCAAATCAGAGCGGAGGTCGAGGCGTGCCCCTCCTGTCTGCCCTGCCCCCCTTCTGCCCTACTCCACATCCGTTTTACCCCCCTCATCCACTTCACTCCCCTGTCATCTCTGCTCCTCCCCCCGTTCTGTCCCCCATACTGTACATCCCCCCCCCCGAGGTCCACAAACTTGCAAGATCTATACATTGCCCAGAGTGTGTCCAGCAATGGAGTGTTTTCCTGTCCAAAGTGCCCCCCCGTATCGTGCCCTGTGATTGTGGGGGCAGACTGCAGACTCTCTGAGACTCCATGCTGGATAAGAAGCTATGGAAGATAGACGGATCTTGATTACACTTAAAATGCTCAAACTCTCACAGAAACATTGACTCGTATCCTCATTTTTATTCCACTGAGAAACATTATGCATATATACAACATCTAACCCTGTCTTAATGTTGAGGTTTGACAGAAAATAAAAAAGTTTCAGTGTGTTACAATACAGCAGTAAAGTAGCCAGTACAATTTTCCATCACAAAGAAAATTGTGTATTTGAGTCTCAGACTGGGGTCATAATGGTACAATCAAGGAAGTTATTTTGAATTCAGAAATAATAATCTCTCTTTTTTTTGTATATTCAGGAGACATCAAAAATGGATTTATCTCTTCCTCATCCATGCAGTCTTTTTACCCACAAGCCAAGCATGAAAAAGTCTAGTGACAGTTTTATTCATGTGGTGAGGAAAAAAAGAAAATTCTTGATTGCACTTTGCCTAAAACCTGAAGAGCAGTTCATGGCTTCATCACTTCAAAAGAAATTCCTCCTATTTATTATACTCAGTTTGGCCACAAAGGAGCTTCTGAAGAACACACATACCTCAGGAGCAGCCATAACGTTAGCAAACACATTTTCTTACATGCATGTTATTTGTTGATAATACAGTAGGTATTAAATACTTAGCACACAACACACACCGGACCGAATTCCAGGCCATCGGTGGCCCACACTCACTGGGGTACTGTGTGGCCCTGTGGTTTGGGATTCTGTACCAGTGACTGGAAGGTCGCTGATCCTAGTCCCTGAGTTGGTGGAGTGATTTTTCTGTCAGGCCTTTGAGTATGGGCTCGTAACCCCAAATGCTTCAGAAACTGTCAGACCCTGCTTTGTGAATCATGCATTGCTTTGGAAGAAAGTGTCTGCTATGTAACTTGAATGTTGTGTGGTCAGTTAGAGACAGCAGTTCAGCTAATTGTTATGCCTTTGGAGAAAATAAGAAACTTCATACACAAGTCCAGGATCGGGTATTAACCCACAATGGTAAAGGCGCAAGATCATAGTGCAAACCAATGAGCCGCCGTGATACTCAGCAATATAACCATGGATTAATAACTTTGAGCAAAAGTATTTAAGCCCCAGACAATTCTGGCTGTCAGAAAGAAAATTCAAAAATAAAATCAAATTTATGTCCCACGACTGAAAAAAACAACACTCAACACAAAATTAGTGGGCATTGTGCAGATGACATATAAATAAATTATTCTTTCAAAAATATTAACTTTTTATCTTTTGTAGGTCATGTTTGTGTGGGTGGCATTAGGAAAAAAAAGCATTCATAGGAAAACTGGGGGGGTCATTTCAAGAGACAGTGGGGAGAACACAAGAGACTAGAAGCTGGGTGGCGGGGGGGCTTGCACTGCTGATGTTAAATATGGCTCAGTAGTGAGCAGAAAGCCCCTGACATACAGCACAAAACCCTACTGAATTTTGGGCCTTGGTGCAGATTAAGGCCAGTTTGCAGAAGGAGCCTGGAGCTGATTCCATTCGCGGGGGACCAGCGAGATTCGGCGCGCGAGCGCTGACAGACACAAGTCGCCCTATTCAGATGTGCAGCCGCTGTGTCACGTCGATTAAAATATGTTCACTTACCAGATAAGCGTGCTTTAGGCATGTGGCTGCATTTCAATGGAATCTGGGGGTGGACTGTACGCCTTCGAGATATTAAAATGCATGCATAATTTTCTGCCAAGCACACACATTTTACCCACGGCCGCATTTGTTCTAAAACCCTGCGACGGGGATGGTGGGGGGGCTTTGCGGTGTGGTGACGGACTGCAGCGGTTGGCATGTCACCTACATTGCGGGAGGTTCCTACATGTGTTTGTATGAGCCTGACACGGGTGATTTCATGTTTTGATCATATACGTGCACATTTGTATTCTAACCCGCGCACCAATTACAAGTGCGTATGATAAATTTTACAAAGAAATTAGTTTAAAACAATTATAATAAACAAGGAATAAAATGTTTTTAAAAAGCTATTCATAAAATTATATTTAATATTTCTATGTTTTCTGTATTCATAAACTGAATGTAAATAATCATAGTTGTGTCGGACACATTTCTATAGAAATCAATATTCCTCTAAGTCACAGTGGAAGCATTGTTGTTTATTTAGACTGTGTAGTATTCTCTGTTTGTATATTCAAATATAAGTAACATCACTCAAAGTTGTCAATACAGAAGCTGAGCGCACTGTCGTTAGGCATATAAATATATGTATAGATATGCAGAGGTATGTACAAAAAGACTTGCGGGACTGTAATCCTCCTGGGAGGGACTTTATAAGGAAAATGTGCTCTGTACCGTAAATTGCCTCCATCCAATCTTAAACCAACCCTTATGTGTGATGTTGAAAGCAAGAACTCAGGAAGAAAAGTATTAAAACACTGAAAGGTAGATTTATAAACCATAAGCATGAAAGCAACTAAAAGGTCATTTTGAAACTGCAGTTTAGGATGAGCTCTTGATGAGATTCCTTAATGAGATCCGATGTTTGAACTTTCCTAGGTACTTGAATGTCACAAGGACTTTCCAAACAACCCAACAAACCAATAGATAACTTTTAGGGAACAGCAAGGCGGAGCGAAAAGTGAACTCCTTTTGCGAATCTTCATATTCCACATATTGTGATCTTAAAACAATTTTCCAGAGCTTCCACAAACAGCTGAGGACCGCAAAACTGCAGGCAAACGTAAAGCTCAGACGGAGGAGACGATTCCTACTTTGATTTATGCTCCCGAAGATTAAACTTGGTATTAATAGGAAGATTGGTTTAAACATGGTTTTCTTGAAGATTATAATAGCCCAAACCTGCAGAAAACAGCCATGCAAAATGTTCTTTTTTCCCAGTACTTATTTCTCTTATTGCAAAATTGCCTCTTCAACAGATTAAACATATTTCATAATGTTATTTAAGTGGAAAAAGACCATTTCAATCTAGCTTCTCTTCAGGTGCGCTCACTCATTCACAATCAGTAGTCATTCTGTGCTCTTCTGATTCCCATTCAGTGCAGATATTCCGAAGGGAAACATTTCATATTTTAAGATACAATCATTGTGTCAAGCGGCGTTTTTGTAGCTCAGTTTCAATGCCTTGTAGAATAGGAATCTGTAAAACAGCATTTTCCACAAATTAGATTATGCTCCTACAAATCTGTTTTAAAACTGAGAGGGATGTTTATCAAAAGGCTCAGGGAGTCGAGACAAACAAAATAGAAATATAGTGAGATAAAGTGGGAAACTTTAGCTACTTTGCATAGAAGTAAAAAAAAAAAAAAATTTGGCAACACTTCAATTGAACCATTACGACTGATTAATGATGAATGAACTAACCCTTAGTTTCTGGTTAATAAATACATTAATAAGAGTGTACTACATTATTTCTGCCTCTTTAACTAAAGTGTTACCAAAAGTTCAATTCACAACAATCAAGACTAGAAAAAATATTGAAATAGTGTGTAATCCTGCCCCAGATCCATCCATCCATCCTGCACCGCTTGTCCAGGCCGGGTCACGGGGGCAGCAGTCTCAGCAGGGAAACCCAGACTTCCCTCTCCCCGGCCACTTCATCCAGCTCCTCTGGGGGAATCC
>JAODLC010000123.1:29063878-29075626 GCA_026781145.1 Hippopotamyrus pictus | reverse complement strand
ATATATATATATATATATATATATATATATATATATATAGAGAGAGAGAGAGAGAGAGAGAGAGAGAGAGAGAGAGAAAGAGAAAGACTGCAGGATGTCTCTGAGGAGAAGCTCCATGTTCCGATATCAGCGATCCGACAATGGCTCCTCCCAAAGTGAGCATGACAAACAGACACGGCCGCCTCGGCTGTCGTTTACACCGCACAGGAAGATGGGCCTTTCGTCCTCAGAGTTTCTCTCGCCGCACCTTGAACCGCGTGAGGGAAGACAGGGACGGGGGACGGAGCCATAGTGAGAACCTCTGTGCCGGAAGGGGAAGAAGAGGGAATGGCAAAGGAGCGCTTTCATTTATATAATTTACACACACAGGTTTGTAATTATATCTTTGTGGGAGCCGTCCATTCAATTCTATGGGATAAACTCCCAAGATGACACCCATAACCCCCACCCAGCCGTAACTTTAACCATAAGTAACCAAACAAAATATGAGACTTCTGGCATTTCTAGTTTTTGGTTGCATTCACAGATCTTTATGGGGACCTGAAAAATTGTCCCAACAACCTCAATGTTTTTACTACATACACACATATACATACACATACACATATACACATGTTCCTCTACTTATGAAGTTTCAGGCATGTTAACGAAGAGGACTGCAAGCCCAAATTGTGTTCCTTGGGCTCCCGTTTCCTGTCCGCGACATCAATTTTTTTTTCTGCACGTCAATCCTGCCTAGTATGACTCCTGGCCGCTACTCCTGCCGCACAGCAGTGTAACGCGCGTACTCCCAGAATCCTAGTTCTTTGTACTTGCGTATACCCTAAAAATGATGTTGAATAACGACTTACGAACATTTCAAGTTACGAACGGCCGTTCGCAAGTAGAGGAGCATCTGTATACATATAAATATATAGTATATATACATACGTACATATGTAAAATTCACTTAACGTTCCACGGCCCTGTGAGATTTTTAGGTCTCATCCTTGAGCATCAAGAAGACTCATCAGGCATGCAGGTCCCTGCAATGTTATTTCTAATGTCTTAATTAGTTTCTGGCCGCCAAGGATGAAGAATATTTGAGTTCCAGCACATTCTTTCTCATGTAGGTGGGTTATTGAAACAGCTCGATGTCCCCACCACTGCCTCCAGCTTCAAATTCTAGGTCATCTTTTCACTCCATCATTTTCATTCTGGTATCTTTCTTGTTATTTTGGTCCTGTGAAAATTGCCTTCTCTCCCCCGCCTGATTTGTCTTACAGAGCATTTAAAATATATATTTTTTCCCGGTCACTTAGGGCCCCAAATTGCCCTAATCACTTCCCTAAACCATACAGACGAGGATCTGCTGAACTAAGATTTTAAGACAGATTCACGCACATTTTCATCAGTTTATCAATGGTAGATTCACAGGCTCTGCTGAGTGACCCTTTTGAAAATAACTTCTGATATTTCTATCAAATATGCAGTATTAACTGCTCTGTTCAAACCTTTCATTGGTGGAAAATTTCCTTATCAATTAAGTAAGCATCACCAGTCCCCAAAGTTAAATCACGAGATATTAAGTCATGAATGCAATGAATCCACCAATTCTGACTTAAGGCTTATTTATAGTTCGGCGTGGAATCTACGCCTTCAGCAGCTGTGTAGCCTGATGCACACCTTTCCTGAAATGTAGTCACAGGGGTCATGCATAGCCTATGAGCAGAGTTGGGTAATTCAGGTCCAGAGAGTAAAAGTCCAGACCAGGATCTTGTTTCAACCAACCAGTTGAGTACTCTGTGACTGTGACTCTTTATGCTCAACTGGTTGGTTGAAACAAAATCCTGGTCTGGATTTTATTCTCTGTACCTCAATTACCCAACTCTGCCTATGCGGCTGCCGACAGCCTGGATTCTACGCAGAAGTATAACGGCCTTTACACGAGCGTGTGCCTCACTTATCTGCTGCTTCTAAGAGGACATTTACTTGTGCGATGAGCAGCTTCAGCAGGGAGGCTTTTAGTGGCTCTGTGGACACCGCATCTTCATTTGGAGATGGATGTGGAAATCCGGGAATGCCTTAATTTCTCTGTGGTACTGAGTCTGACGGGACGAGAGAATTGATCCTCAGAACTGGTGGATCAGGCCCGGGCCCAAACTTGAGGCAAGCATGGTGCTGAAGAAGAGCTGAAGCAGAAGGCAACCCTAAGCTTCTCCTCTGTTCTCCTACCCAGTCGTGCTCCGAACAGCCTAACGGTAAGTATGAAGATGTGAAGAGATCTGAGGTGGAGCTGCCCAGAAGCTGGTGAGCCGTCACCTAAGCTCCTCCTATCTGTGTTTCATATAAACCGATAATCGAAATAAAAAATGTGCGGCCAGCCCAAGAAGTGGTGATGTCAGACCCCAGGACACCAGGGCGAGGTTACTCTGCAGAAACACCGCAACAGAGTACCTTTTCAGGAGTGACTTTCACAGCTTTCACCCATTTACATGTTTATCCAGCTGAGTGTGAAAAGACACAGTTTCAGTGCCTCTCTCATGGGTACATTAGTCGTTCCTGTCTAGGAGTTTAGATTACAAGTGTTTCTTGCCCAATCATTTTTTTCGCAGTGCCCCAGCTACAGTCATTACACACGGTCTAACATGTCTGCGCTGGTTCTTCATGCAAGCCAGCAGGCCCATGACAGAGGTTTGTGGCACAGAGGACATTCTTCATTACAGTCACAGCACACGGTTGTCAGCAACTGTCTTGGTGAACTGCTTCCTCTATCTGTCAAGATGCCGGATTTTAGGAATTACTCAAAGCCATGATTTATGGCATACTGTGAAGGTTGCCCCTTGAGTAATACCTCAAAAATGAGGCGTATTGCCCCGTTTTTACTGACACGAGCCAAGCAGGGAGACTGTGACGTTTGCCTCTCGCGTCGCCAATCATTCCAGCTATAAATCCCGGTGATTTCCTTCTAGATAAACACATTCTGTCTTCTCGTCTTGCCGCGGGATAAACGAAGGGGCTTAACAGCTTCAGCTGCTTTGGCCGTGTGGCGGAGGACCCTGCCCGAATTTCCACTTCATTAATGCAATGAGAGTGAATGATGAAACTATGAATGACCTCAGTCTTGTTTACATCTCCTTGGCTACAGGGCCGCTGCGCCTGTCATCAGATGCCTGTCATGTCCTGGAGGTGCTAGGAACAGACCCCCAGACACGGCCCCCAACACACCCAGGAAAGAGAGAATGCCTCCTGGAATCACAGAAGACATTAGCGGTTAGCCTCAGAGCTGCACACGTGTGAAGCAGCTAATCCCAGTGAACTACAATTCTCCTTTCTTACTACCCAGTATTCCAGAGCTCAGATTTATTTTACATCATCTTAAGATCTTCACTCTCACATCAGTTTTGACAATATCTGCTACCTGATGGGCTACAGCACAAAATAAATGAATACATTATAACTAATTAACTATTGGAAAGAGGCATGTTTTGTGGTGCCCCAATAAATATGCAAACTTAGAAGATCACAGTAAAACAATAATATCATAGTTGTATCATAATGTCCTGTTAATAGCATGGTGAGATAGCTATAGATTATTGATTTGAGTCCATTATATCTTGCATATTGTCTCTGGGTGTGATTCTGGTTGAATTAAAAATAGATCTATGGTATCGAAATTCCATCATGTCCTGGGCATCCTAGACCTGTACCATCTTTCATTAGCATTTATACCATTTATATAGGTACATGGATTTGCCTGCAAAACATCAACTCCTTCGGCTTAGCCAGCGTCAAGTCCTGTGATTACTTAGTGGACCATGCTAGCGGCCTCAGTGAATTTACAGGAAGTTTAGTTAAGTCTGACTCATTCTTGTATCACCTAGAATTGAACTCTGGATTTTTAAAAGTTCATGTAAATTAAAAAAAAAATTAATCAAACCACTAGAGAACTCCTCATGTTCAGCTAATTAAGGAAACGGTTGCAGCGTGTCCTTCTGTGGAGTGATACATTCTAGGCTATTTTTCTTATCCCCAACGTCAACATGAGACCTCGACTGACACCATTTCGCTAAGATCCATCCATCCATTTTCTGTCTTATCCGTGGTCTCGGGGGGTCCGGAGCCTATCCCGGAAGCTACAGGAACAAGCATTTCACTAAGATGATGAATGATAAACTAACATTAACATGAAATTAATATAGTTACCCTGTTATGAACTTTGCTTTATGCATACGTGAGGTGAGGTATCTGCAAAAGTCACTAGCATGGGCAACTGGGGGTGAGACAATGAAGTCGTCGAATGCTCAGTAAGGCTGCAGCTCATGTAAATCGCCGGGCCGGCAACAGAGAGAAAAGGGAGGGTGATGAGGGAGGCCCTGGTAGGAGACCACCCTGAACGCAGAGTGAAAACAAGGCAGAGCGGCTTGGAAGGATCAAAGCTGGGCCAGTGACAGCTAATTAATGAGAAGATCTCAAGATCGGCACTCAATAAATAAATACACCGAAACTCAAAAGAAGACAGAGTGGGAAATGCACCAGTTTAAATGTCCTGCGTGCCCCCCCCCCAACCCATCCTTTGCAGCAGACTTTTAGTTAAGATTACATATTGCAGGGAGCTTATTAGTCCTTAAACTAGGCGTATTACTGCTCACTACTTCGTTCTTAAAATACGTCTATTCCTGCTCACTACTTCATTCCTAAGTTAGGCATATTCCTGCTCACTACTTCGTTCCTAAGTTAGGCATATTCCTGCTCACTACTTCGTTCCTAAGCTAGGCATATTCCTGCTCACTACTTCGTTCCTAAGATAGGCATATTCCTGCTTGCTCCTTCATTCCTTTTAGAATTTAGGGCCAATCTGATAGTCCCCTGCATCAGAACATATTAATCTCTCCCCACATTATGGCCACATCGGCAACTAAATTTTTCTTTGGTTTTATTTGATCCCTTTGTTCCGCCCACCCCCGGGTCTGACGCCGCAGTCTGTCGGTGTGTCCATTGGACGGCAGGAGCGCACACCTTCCAGATGACCCCCCCACATCCCCCTCCCCAGTCTGAGCAGTCCAGCCCACTCGCTCGAAGCTGGCACCGACCGACCCAGTGACTCCATGGTGAACTCCTCCACGGCGCCCAGAGAAGTAACTTGGAGAAAACTGACCTTCTGGGAGGAACACGGCGAGGCTGTGGCGGAGTTGGGCCGGCGTGACGGGCACCCCCAAGCCGGCTGGGCGCCCAGCTGCGGCGAGAGCCCATTCCGTGCATCATCAGCATGCCTTCGTTGAGGGCTGGATCACAGGGGTTACACGCTGAACCCAGGACAACCTGCTCTCCTCCTAACCCCTCCTCCGCCCCGCCCGTCCTTCACGGACCCTTTTAAAATTTTATACGCCGTGTCAAAGCGATGCCCGAAGCACAAACAAGCGAGTCTTTCGGATATGGATACACACGTAAATCTGAGGTTTGTTCCCATACTTCACATTAAGGCCAGGATGCCCCCAGACAGCTAAAAATGACCTTATTTTATCATTTCCACCTGGTTTCCGATATTATGATTATAGCTTGACTGTTTTTTCTGTTTTCCAAAGCATTGTTACACTGACACTTAACATAGTAATCGACCTGTGCACAATAACGAATAAATTAATAAATGCACACAAACATACATTAGTACATACATAAATACAGTCAGGCAAGCATAAATACATTCATACAACTATGCAAGCATACATGCATACATACTTACAGCCATGTAAGCACACATACATACATTCATACAACTATGCAAGCACACATACATACATGCATACTTGCATAAATGAGTCACAGGCCGAGGGTTGCCTTTGCAAAACATTCACTTTTTAAGGCTTTTTAATACTTTATTAATTACAGACCTTGGTAGCCCTCTTTTTGGTACAGAATCTGCTAAATTTGAGATTTCTATTATTTTTCCCACTGCAGGATGCATCCCGTGCATGCTGCAGTATCCACTGCAATGTTTCTTCCACTTTAATTGAACTGTATTTGCTATATGAATATTCAATGAGCTAACAGAGGTTCGTATGAGAACAGTGCATTGTCTTGTATTTCTGGGTGAAGGAGCAGCCAGCACTGGCCTTACATTGCTGCACTGGCTCACTGGAACAGCATTTCTGCAGTGTCATAACACCTACTTATATATTCCGATCATATATTTATATACATTAAAACATCAAATTGAACAACCAAAGTAATGCGCTGCAGAGGTCAAAGATTCTAAAGTCTTTTGATTGATTTGTTTGTGCATTTTTCGAAGGAGCAACGTCGTTTATGATCATGATGCTTTGCTGAGCAGTTCTGCTGATGTATACATATACCCGTTTATTAGCAGTGCTGCTTAATGCAGGCATTATAGTGTTAATTTAATCACACACACTTTTTTTCTGGAAACGGGTCCCCATAAGGTAAAAAAAAAAAACAGGAATTCAGGTGTTCTGGGGACATTTGGCCCCCAAAAGGTAAGAGAGGCCTATATCTGGACCACACACACAGACACACACACACACCATGAAGTTATTCATATCATATCAAGAGAGAAACAGGAATGAGGATGAAGATACAAGACAAAGGGATGGAAGAGTGACTAAACTTTTCAGGTTAATCTATGTTTTATAAACCTTTTTTTTTTGGTACTTTTTTTAACGTGCAGTATTCGATGGCCTGGAGGCTTAAATAATCGTCTCTGGTGGCCGTCCTGATTTCAATGTCAGCGGTGAGGATGTCGGGGGTGGGGGCTGGGGCGGGGGCGCGGAATTAAAGCCCCCAAAACCTGTCAGAAGAGCAGATGGTTGCCAGAGGCGCTGCCTCTGCCGTTTGATTCCACGTCGTTCGTGGAGATCCGTACGTTCCGAAAAAAAGCCAGCCGTCTGCATCTAATCTCCAGCGTGTGTTTATCGCTGCTTGTTTTCTCCCCCTCTCTCTCCTTCCTTTATGTTTCCTTTTTCATCTAAATAAGGAGCCACAGCTGTTTTCCGTGTACTTTTTATGTACAGTGTAAGCATTTATTACTTGGATACAATCTGGATCCATATCAACTGCCTGTTAAGACAATCTATTTCACTCGAGGCTATGCAGTCATACATAATGACTAACCTTCATTAATTGTCGTCATAATCATATTATAATTATAATATGATTAAATTCTTCAATAATATATATATAGTATATATAATATACTAATATCACTGTTATTAATTGCTATTAATAATAAAGATAATTAGTAGTATGCCAATTTATTATTATTATTATTATTATTATTATTATTATTATTATTATTATTATTATTATTATTATTGTTATTCTTGCAATGAGCCATTGTATTTTTACCCATTTCAGGAGCTTCATCTTTCATGGTCCTGTGTGTCCTGCACTGTTCACAAACCTTCTCCTTGTCCCGTACCTTGCTCAGGTCATGCTCACTCTGACCCCACGCGGATGGTGGCCCATGAGCTCTGACCCCACACCTCAGCGGCGGGCTAAGCGCGGGCATGCAGGAGTTCAGCAGGACCAAAACAGGCCTTTCTCTAGCAGAGGACGGGTCGCAATCTTTATCTCTACTTCCTTTATTTACCCCCCTCCTGCATTACATTTTACCTTCAAGAGGCTTTTAAGGCACACACCTCGACTGATACGATTACGCTGAGGTATTTCCTGCTGAACAATGGAAGCTCCAACATAATATTACCGATGTTTTAACTAGAGTAACTATAATAGAGATGGATATTATCCTTCTTTCTTCTCGAAGAGATTACAGCACAAATTTGAGCAAAACGGCAAATCATCCGTCCCCAAACTATTCATAAAGCCCCATCACATCACCATAAAGCAGCAAAATGAGAGAAATACCCGATTTCCCCCAAAGTAAACCTCACACAGGAGAATGTGAGTAAAATTTAACAAAATACAGACATGAAATATCAATTAACGGTGCTGAAATACAGCCGCTGCGTTAACCCGGCGCCCCTCTGTCCCTCTCTCGGCATTGCTTACATCTGTCACAGATGTTTCCTGCGCGATCGAGCGAGGCCGGTACCCCGGGACCGGCGCTGTCACCGGGGCTCAGCGGAGCGCAAGGGCGAGCGCACGTGTGCGCGCTGGACGCCGCTGGGCAGGGATCGAGCGTGCGCGTCTGCGCATTATCGGGGGCGAGATTCGGTCGCCGCCGTTTTTTTCCCTGACGGAGTTCAATACTCACCTTCACTATTGCAATATTCCCCCCCGCCTAAAAAAATGAAAAGAATGAGTTGAGAGAAAAACAAGGTAAGGATGAACATGTGTCTGGGTAGGAGGGGGCACTGCAGTGCTACCTCGTATCAGACATTATTAATATCATCCTGGTGGGTCAGCAGGATGATTGACACAAGCTGATCTGAGCTTAAACGACAA
Organism: Hippopotamyrus pictus; assembly: GCA_026781145.1. Lineage (NCBI taxonomy): Eukaryota > Metazoa > Chordata > Actinopteri > Osteoglossiformes > Mormyridae > Hippopotamyrus > Hippopotamyrus pictus. The sequence goes on along the minus strand of JAODLC010000123.1, from coordinate 29,067,226 downwards.
CCACAAAAACACACACATCCATACACGTATATGTGTGTGTTCACTGTACAGGTTATCAGGTTTTAAACTGATTTTCAAATCATTGATTCATATATTTCTATTTGTGATTATGATATTAGTGTTATGTGGCACTATTCCCTCCGTGCGATCTATATGACTATGCCAAAAATAAGTGGCCCGATTGACTACTTCAGGTAGCCAAACATACTCCTGATTGGCTACTTCAGGTAGCCAAACATACTCCTGATTGGTCTGAGCTGAGAAGTAACAATAATTTTTTTCCCTTTTTTTTGCGGAGGAAAAATGAGCTATTAAACTTGAGTGAAAGACTAAAATTACACCCCTTAACCTTAGGGCGTCAAATTTGCACAACCAGATGCCACCGCCATTGCTTAAAACAACAAACCGTAGTCCCGCCCATTTCTTCCATATTGCTTTCCCACCATTATGAGTTTTGTGCAAGGCCTTTAAAAGGCAGCATTTGCTGGGTTTCTGGTCTGGCGCTAAGCTTTAAACATTCTGGCTAAACCTGCTGCCTGATAAAATTCCGCTCTATGTCCTGGAAAAAAACTGTCAGCTGCTCAGAAATTCTGTACCGGTGCTTCCTGAAATTCTTCGGTAGGGTGTTCTTCCGTTTGGGGCCGCTGTAATATTGCAGCAATGGCGATACCACACAGCAGGGTGCCTTTTCCGGGGGGGGCAGGCTTGCGTGCATCACAAAGGCTAAGAGCGGTGAAGCCTGGAGTTCTTAACTACTGTCAGGGTCACCCAAGGCAGACAGACCTTAGCAAGGGAACCAGACAAAACCTATCACCTATATTAGGCAGCAGCGATAGGAGAGTGTCAGCAGTGGTTGGTAACAGTGATAACAATGGCAATGACATTATTTCATACTGCGCGGACATTGGTAAACCACTTTTTTTTACCTTGCTAAGAACAGCCCATGGAAGAACACACTAGAACGGATGTCAGTATAATTGTGGAAGATGTGCCACCCAGGTCAAAAGGCACTCAGCACCCTCAGGAGCAAGAGCTAAGGACCCTTCTGAGGGCAGATCAAAGCCTGTTAGCCTTCCAACAGCCGTGCCGAAACAGAAAGACCCCAAGGTGCACAGAAAGAATGACTACCGCAGTGCAGAATGGAGGAAGCATGGAAGGAAGCTGGAGGAGGTAACAACAGAAACAGATCCCTCACAATTCGACATCTTAGTGATCAGCGAGATGGACTGGACTTTCAGACATGAAAACACACCATTTACTGCAGAGGAACTGGACATTAGACAGGAGGGCATGGCTCTCATAGTCAGGAAGGGCATTGCAACGAGTAATTGGATAGCAATCTTATTTTTTTTTTGGCATATAATGAGAAGACCCAGTTCAATGGATGAGACCATATGGCTATATGGCACAATGATAGAAAGAAGGGTGAAAGAAGATATGAGCTTGAAAGCATATTGTGTCATTATTGATTAACAAAAACCATTTGTACAAATAGTATGCACCAGACTCAGTATAACCCCGTACTGGACAAGTGGTTGCATGGATGGATGGATCTGTGTGACTATCTCTGAAGAACATCAGCCTGAGCTGCCATCAGCTTTCAGCATCCATAATGCAGACTTAAAAATAGCCAATCATCTTAAAACATCCAGATATTATTATCTCCGACCCCCCCCTCCATTGTTAAAGGTTTTTGTTTCTTTTGTAATTTTTTGGGTTTGTGACAACGCTTGTGAAGGTTTTGATTCTACTTTCTATCAGGGTACCTGCAGCTGAACTCTTTTGAATTCATGTTACATAACCAGCTGAACTATTCTCAAAAATCTTACGAACCTATTTATAGATTTCCCTCTACAGAACCGGGCCTTGCAGAGGATTTATTACAAAAAATACACTAATAAGGTATTAAATATCTAAACCTAATCATCCTTCTATCTTATTTGTCATTTAAAAGACATCATTTCTAAAAGAAAACTGTTGTTGTGTTTAGAGTTCACAATATTCTACAAATCTATGGTTAGATAGCTTGATGGTTTTGAAGAATACTGTTGTGGTAAACTCGTAAAACCAACTAGTTAGACTTCCATAGTGATATAACACCCAGTACACTACTGCTATAGAGTTTTGCACCATCGTCAGCTGACGAGTCACTTTGCGTAGAATATAGTCTCATATCAGCTGCATTTTTTACATGCCCTTCAAAGGCTTTCTTGTCATTGGCTGAAGCAGGCCAGTCAGTTATGGTGGACATGGCTACAACATTAGTACAAGATTAGTAGATGTTTGCCCTGAAACAGGACGCAGAGACCCCACAGGCCTAATGAAGGTCACGTCACGCTAAAGACACTGATCGGACAAGGTCAGTGTGTTGCAGAGACCCTTCCATGTCCTGAAACGCAAAGTTCCTGATATCTTTGCCCGCAGTCTGAACCTCAAATGTCTTTCATGTAAGTATGGGAGTTTGGGAGTCCCAGCAGCTAAGACCCTTCTTACTGTACACAGGCTGAAGTAACTTGCCGCAAGGCCCCTATTGAAGGAGAAATGAGGAGTAAGCTGGTGTGCAGACAGATACGGCCTCCTGTTGTGTGACCTCCTCAGGTAACTTTAAGCAATGACGATTTAGGGGGACCAGAGTTTTTTTGTTTCTCTTTTCCTTCAGCGTGCTGGTGGGGTTAGGGTGCCTGCAGTGCAGTGAGTGTGTGTGAGTGTGTGTGTGTGTGTGAGTGTGTGTGTGCGTGAGTGTGTGTGTGTGTGTGTGTGTCCATGTCACCGCCGCCTGCTGTAGAGTGAGCCCATCTCCTCAGCGTCTTTAATGGCCTTCCCTCCGTCCTTTAGCGGCACAGAAGCACAAGCCCGCTCCTCGTGGATAATTGCACCCCGGGCCTTTCTCGTTAGACCCCCACCCACCCAGAAGCTTGAAAACCAAGCTCATTGCGGCTAACGGACCATCCCACAAAAAAAAAAAAAAAAAAAAACAGGGAAAAAAAGACCCGAGTTGTCCTTACAAACAAAAGCAGACTCTGTACTCCAACACCTTTTCAGATTAATATTTGCGATGGGCCCATTCTGTGGCTCTCCCTCCGGCTCCGCCGCCCGTTTGATGTAATGGAGGCGAGGACAAAAAGGAGAGCCGGAGGAGTGTGTGAAAATGGTAGTTAAGTGGGCTTAAGGGCCGCTTCACTACTTTGTGAAAAGACCCCCTCCTGAATGGACCTTCAGGATGCGTCGATGTAGCGCAGCAAACAGACAGGTCTGACACAAAGGTGCTGATGAAATGAACACGCACAGCCCACCCCGTGTGACATCTGGCCGATGCCGGAATGTAATTTAATTTCTTTCTCTTTTTTT
>JAODLC010000123.1:29027252-29042233 GCA_026781145.1 Hippopotamyrus pictus | reverse complement strand
AATAAATAATGAAATGACCCTCGACTCGGCCTGCATTACTGATTGCCGCCAAGACAATAGGCTCCAGACTGTGTCGTCATCTTCGGAGGCCCCCACGAAACCGGAGGAATCTTATCGACGGAGGTCGTACGCATAATATAGGGCTCTATAGCTACAGATACATCCCCGCATTCACTAATGTTAGGAGGCGGGCCGGTGAGCTTCCGGCGTGACGTCTGTACAGAAAGCATCCTCGCATCTGCTCCATTTGCTGCTGACTGCCTGCTCCTTCCCTACAGTGGTTCTCGCTGGGTGTCGGAGGTCGACGAGGTGCCGGGTTCTCATCGCGAGGCTGAGGGGAATATGGGCCTCGAACCGTCTTCCTTATGCAGCTCTGCTGAGGTCTCGTGCATGAGAACAGAAGCAGATACGCGGAAAGGGAATTTTGAGATATAATCGCTTGATGTGAGATACTGAACAGCAAGGGATAAACTCAGTTTAATGGTCACCATGAAAATGGGCGGTCCACATTCCCCTCCTAGTGCATGATGACATAACATCCACATCCACTTTTATCCAGATTGCCGTAAAGGTTGATCTCGTCTATATTGAGGTTTGTAGCATAAAAAAACCCTCAACAAAACAGACATAAGACACCTAAACGCCGTGTTCTTAGTCCTGCTGGCTGACCGTATGTTCCTTCTGCGGGTCCCGCTGAAATTAAACCGAAGGCGGCAGATTGGCATCAGGCTGGGTGTCATCGAGAGGACACGCTGTTCAAAAAGGAGATTTCTCTGGGGACGGAAGCGTTGCCCGCCGCTTTTCTCTCCTCTGGCGTGGCCGCGTCACAGGTACACGGGGTAAGTGCGAGAGCGTGAACGGGCTGTGAGACGGGTGCGAGCGACTCCGCCGCGCTGGTCCCGTAGCTGCCTCCCTCGCAGAGCATTTATGCAGCCCAGACTCTGCGTGTGGCTTTCAGGGGCACGCGGAGTGCAAGGGAAGGAAGCTGATATAGATCATGTTCATTGCTGCACCGCTTATTGCGCACTTTGATTCAGCGGGCGGGGCTGTAGCCAAACACCTCCAGAGTTGGAAGTTTGAATTCTGCCCCCTTCTCTCTGTGTGAACATTGCATGTTCTCCTGATGTTGCATGTTCTCCTGACGTTACATGTTCTCCTAATGTTGCATGGGTTTCTGGATTCCCTCCAACAAATGTATGCCCTCTGATGGACTGGAATCCCAAATAGGGGAATCCTGACTGGCATCCCAAATAGGGGAATCCCATGCTTCCTTTGATAGACTCCATGCTTAAGGTGACCCGGAACTGGACAGGCTGATATCAATAATGGTCATAGCACTATTTATTAAATACGTTTGTGATTAATCGTGTGGCCAGTGCTTAGATGAGAATATATAACAACCTCATTTTATGGTTTTATCCCTGTACTACATTTTGAGAATTGTTAAGAAGTTAAGAAGAAGTTAATACTGATTAATAACTATTCCTGAATTCAGAATTTATATAAATCTTCTGGTTGTTTTGCTGATTCTTTATTTTATTGTTTATTATACAAGTTTGATCCAGAAAGAGTTGGACTCAAGGTTTCGTTACGTGTTTCTTAAAAACTAGAAAGTTTAAAGAAATGGGGGGGAGGGGGGGTCACTTTTATGAAAAGATGAAGTGGAAAAATGGACAGATCAAAGACAAAAGAGCAGACACAAGGTCACCGTGAAGCTGGGGAGGTTTCAGAATGAGCAAGTGTGTCCTTCAGAGTCTAGCATAGACCTGACTTTCACTCTATTGGAAAGCGTATCTCCAAGGGAACAAATGTTCATACCACACAATCGATGTGCAAGTTCTTCATGGATCCAGCAGTTGCCAGAAGTTACCTCGGAGACATTCCCAGAAAGATCCAAGTTCTTATTGCTGAGACCTAAAAGTGAGCATAGATGAAGTTGAAACTAGTGTCATCCGCAGATCCTGGAACTGAGTAAAATGTGTCTGCATCACTATTCAGCTCTACGAAAGTCGTGATGGAATACCATGGTGTGACCTGGTTACTATTGGGGGTTAGCATTGGTGCTGTGCACCACCTGGGTTGAGAGTTCAAATACATTTTGTCAGTGTATGACTTTCATGTTCCCCTCTGTTTTTGAGGATCTTCTCCCAAATACAGGTGCATTGATTGACGCTCGGGGTCACAGTGACCCTGACAGAATAAGCGATGGCTGATCATAGGTCAGGGACAAGAGGGAGGGTCTGAACACTTCTGAAGGGCAGCGATTACACCTACTCATGGGTATATCCAGTTGTACCAGTACGGGACAGCTCTGATGTGCGGCGCTGTGAAAGCCGCGACGGAGCCCCATCCGCGCTGATGTGCGGCGCTGTGAAAGCCGCGACGGAGCCCCATCCGCGCTGATGTGCGGCGCTGTGAAAGCCACCAGGGAAATTCAGAGGGACTAGCTGACATCAGTGCTGTTATGTGCAATTTGCTGCTCTTCATTAGCACCTTCATACTGACCCTGAATTCAATACAAAGATTTCATTTAACATTCTGGAAAAAAGCGAAGGCCACAAAGTTGCAAAACTTTCACAATAACAAAATTTTATTCATATTATATTATATTATATTATATTATATTATATTATATTATATTATATTATATTATATTATATTTTCCTGATAATCAAAATACTTTTTTGTCAATAAAATGTTTTCAGAAGGATCATTAAAATAACTTTATTTAATGTTTTTGTTATCTAATGACAATGATGCCTTCCTTAACCACAGATATTAAAGCAGAATGAGGTGCATGATGAGGAATATTATGGGATGTTAGGGTGTCTTTTTGAGGACTCTTATCCATGGAGATTGGAAGCAGGTCATGGAGAGAATAATAATGCTAAAGGGGCCGTTCGATGCTGGCTGAACACAGACACACAGACACACACACGTTTGTATTCACATCTTTGTGGGGACTCTCCATTAATCCCTATGGGAAAACACTAATCCAAACTATGACGACCTTAACCTCTACCCAGCCTTTAACCGTAAGTAACCAAACAAAATACAAGACTTGACATACAAGAAAAGACATTTTTAGTTTTTTGATTTTTTTTTTTGTTTATTGAGTTTCCCATTGTGAGGATCGAAAAAATGATCTTCTCAATATTAAAATATCAGAGAATAACAAAATTCCTCACCAACACAGCCTAGTATACACTAGGACCATCATTCTAAGCCATTTTCTCCTAAATGTATTTGTTTTACCTGTTTTTAATTCATATTTTCACCCTTCATTTGGTCAAATTTTAAAATTCCTGCTCTTTTTTTCAAGGATTATAGATAGACTACATTTTTCCTAGCAGTGCATTAAATAGATGCTAAAACTCCATATGCTTTCATCAGTCCTGCAGTCGATAAACTGCCACAGGTCCTGTAATTTAAAGCTGCCTGTGTCCATCCTGAATGGACAGGAAGTTTCCCAGCCAGCCGTGGTGTATCTGCCAAGTATAACCATCCCGCTGCCACAATTTCAGCGTCTTTTCCTACCTGAATGACCAATCACAGGCCTCGTTATTAACTCTGTGCCCCCCGATGTCGTCAGAGACGGCCGCCGTATCCTTGGCAGCTGAGAGCTAACACTGTGGCCTGTGAGTCTCCCTCACGCCAAATAGGATGCGGTAAATCCTTAAAACACCCCGGTGAGCTTCCTTCCACCGTGCGGAGGTGATGACAGCATAGTCCGCTTGGCTGTCTCCCCCCTTGCCATCAATTACGGGCTATAAAAACTGATCGCTGTAAAAAAAAAAAAACAAAGGAAACTGCATAAAATCATTTGAGGAATGCTAGGGATGTATTAAGTTTATAACATATTTAATAAGATGAATCAGGTCTTTAGAAGAAGACTGGTTGATTGCCATCTATTGAGGACACAAGTCGTAAGAGAACCCCACAGGAAGGGGGGCTTGCTGGGCCGGTGAATCAGGGGGCTCTGCTCATGAGGGAGGTATCATACCGTCCTGTTCAGTGGGGTAACTTTATAAAGTGCCCTTTGTAACATTTCATAAGCGAGGCATGTGACAGTCAGGCCGGTTACAGGCTGTGGACGTAATGAAAAGGTGAGCGATTTCCCCATGGTGTGCGATCACAGGTCACGTGACTGTCGGCCAGACAAAGCACTTTCCTGTCCCATGAGGTCACAGCTATTGAAGCCTCTGGTTCCATCAGCCAGAGATCACAGAATCCAGACCAGGGTTTAGATGCTACGCTGCTTCCGTGCTTGCTGGTTAGCTAAGTCACTGCTTGCTGCTTAATATACGTACAATGTGAAATCCATTCTAATGTATATCCATTCATTACCCACGAAGCTAACCACTTTACCAGCACTTCCCTCCTTTCTTGCATCCCACCATCTATCCATCCATACCTTCCACCAATCCTCTTTATTTATTTACCTTGATGAACTTTATGAACTTTTTGACGCTTATGCTCTTGCATTATCCATTATCAGGTGCTTGGGCTGAGTAATGAATGAGCAACGTTTTCTAGTTAAAAAGCCTGAGAGCAGCATGAAAGCCAGACTAGTCCATATATATTTCAGGCTAAGAAATCCTTGGAAGAATAAGTGGACTTTTGGAAGTCTTACTCAATAGCACCATATCATGTTCTGAGCTTCTTTCAAACACCCGTCATCACCATGGCAATATAATTGAAAATCATTATTTGACTCAAACAAGTATTGTTGAACTGAGTATTCACAAGGCCTGTGTATGTTTCTTTTCTCTCTACCTCTTCTTCTTCCGGGAAAAAATAGGGCAAACCTTCTCTGTAGCGTTGCAGTCTAGATTATAGAGTACTCCATCATGAGAGTTTTATTACATATTTCATGGCTGTAAATATTACGGTGATGAGTTTGTTGATGCCGCCATTGATCTGTTGTGCATGTTGCTTCTCAGGGTCACTGGATGCGTGTGGATTTGCATAATGCCCTGGGCAAGGTCCTCAGCATCGACCAACCCGTCTGAGGGGGCCCTAGGCATCGATCGTTTCCTTTCTTCACGTGAGAGACGGGAGTTTGCGGAACATGGCTGGCTTGTTGCTGCGTGATGCTATGTTGGGTTTTGCAGGTATCCGGGGAGTTTGGGACGAACCAACATGGCCACTGGTGCAATCCCGCCCAATTATTCTGAAATGCCTCACCTCCGACCTCACTTCCGCCGCACCTCAACCACAACGATTAGTTTGTTTGTTTGTTTATTTGTTGGTTTATCAGCTTTTATTGTCTTTATCGCATTTGTATTTGTCTCAGTTCGTTTTGTTCGATTTTGTACTGGACTTTGGTCGACCTTTGTCGTTTTAAATGTGCTCTAAAAATAAATTTTGATTTGGTTCAATTCGAACAATGACCTGTATGGGCCGAAAGTGAAACTCAGGGAAATAAGGTGAGGCTGCTATCTGCAGTCTTTCGGGGCGGCCTGCAGAGTCAGGCTCTGCGTTTCCCCCCCGTTCCCAGCCTTGCCCGTCCTCTCCTTCCCAAAGTGCCCGACTCTCTGTGAGCGAACCCTGCACTTTTCGCGGTGACCTGGTTTTACGCGTACAGAGAGGTACGCTGGCTGTGTCGGCTCCGCAAGGTGACTCCTGCAGCCACTGCTAATTTGGGAGAGAGAGAGAGTGAGAGAGAGATAGAGAGAGAGTGAGAGAGAGATAGATAGAGAGAGTGAGTGAGTGAGAGAGAGAGAGAGAGAGAGAGAGAGAGGGGTGGCGAGGCCTCCGCCCTGTCAGGGAGGTGGGGTGGGCTCTTTGGGCAGCACTACTGATGCTCCGCCGTCCATCAATCAGAAGCTGGATATCAGGAAGCCGAACATAATGCAGAAAGTCCAGCTGAACTGAGACATCACCCCGTTAACCACACCTGGGGCTTTGGGGGGGGGTGGCCGATCATTCTGTCTGTAAACTGGCTGGGGTCCCTCTTCAGGGCACCGTTTTACCTGTAGGGTAAAGTCAAACTACTGGCTTTGTGGGGATGCTAGAATCTGGGGGCCGATGCTCAGGTCTGGGGGCCGATTTTATGAAAATGACAAAACCACCATTAACATCTGACAAGAGGGACACATGAACACTGTGCTCCCCCCCGACAGATCGAGAGCCTTGCTTTTTATGAAAACCCCGCACTTAGCACCTACCAGTGGAATATACCCCAGCCACACACACACATAGATATATAAATGATTCTATAAACAAGACAATCAATCTTTCATAAATTGTTACTGAAGTAAGGCATCAACATCATCTCGCTAAAGAAGGCTTCTGGATTCTCTTGTCCCGGCTTGTTACGGTTGATGTGTTTTTAACAGCCGGCTCTGCTTCTGATTCACTGATTTCCCATGATGCCACTCAGCCACACCGAATCCCAGAGCTCAATGCCATCCAGCCACAGAGGCAGAGCCGCTGTGCTACCGGCTACCCATCTAACTTTGTGATTTATACGAGTCCCTTAAGTGGCCAGTTTAACTTCATGGCATTAATTAATATGTATCTGTGACCTTCTCCGTGTCTCAAACACCAGCACTGCCAGCTGCTCCCAGGCTCTCTGGGATAATCTCGGGGAACGCCACTGGAAATACAGGACCTCAGAAGGTACCACTCTCGCTCTTTTCTAAGCCTGACCCAGAGTCGCGGGGGAAAGGGGGACCGCGGACCGGACACACACGCAACTCCGTCACGTCCAAGAACACGGCAGCAAAGGGACGGCGGGAAAATCAAGATGTCGCCATACAGTGTCAAGGTCGTGTTGTGACAGCAGAATGCTGGGGAGATGGGGGGGGGGCGATCTCTGCCTCTGGTCATCAGTGACTGTGACCCCACAAGTGACACGCAGGATGAGATGTGCTCCCGTCCGCTTTGCCTGATCTCTCCTAGAAGCCAGTGCGGCTTTCGTCTGTGGATCTCATCAGCCCGTGTTTCTTTAACCGAGACCAAAGGTCGCGTACCCCGTCGCCATTCCGAACTCCATCTTTAATCCCTGCCCCCACCGGCCCCCACCGGCCCCCCAGCATAACGGCAGCACCGGTCATTACACCACCAGCGGCAGGAGCGATTTGTCATTGAGATCTGTGAGTCGAGCGGGGCACCCCTCGCTGGATCAACAGTGCCGGGGACGGCTCCGACCAAAAGTTCAGAGGTCAAAACAGGGGACAAGGGAGGCGGATGTCAAGAGGAGAGACAATGAAGGAACAAAGGAGGAGGTACATATAGTGTCCAGCATACGTACACACAAAGATGGAGGCACAAAGGTTAGTGTCTCCATCCACAGATACAAAAGCTAATTCAGACAGGAACACGTGCTCCGGTGACAGCGGTTTTGCTGAAGAACTTGATGTAGATAAATACAAATTGAATGAAGTATGCAGATACACACAGACACAGACACACACACACCTGTTCCTTCCTCACCTGGCAGGCCGAGGCAAAGCAGGGCGCTGTAGTAGATGACAGGCAGGGGCCCCAGAGGACAGCTCTGGGGCCCCGCGGGAGGCTGTCCGGGGCCCCAGGCGCTGGCGTTAGGGGGGAGCGAGGCGATGATATGGCTGTGCTCCATCGCTCCGACTGCACTCCTTCCTTCCTCTCCTCCTCCTCCTCCTCCCTCTCACCGATGGTTCAGGCTGGCAGGGCTGGGGGGCCGAATGCAGGGGCACTGTCCTTGGATGCCCAGTGGCATGGCGTGCGTGTCTGTTTGCGTGTTTGAGTGTTTGCCCGCGTATGCGTGTGCATGTGTGTGTGTGACGGAGAGACAGAGACAGAGACCGTTGCCTGCCTGCAGGAGATGGACACTGAAGCCTGGGAGCTGGATGCAGACGCGCTAAGAGGAGCTGAAGACAGAACAAAAAACCGCCCTGGATATGTGTTGCTGAGCAAGAAGAGAAGTGAGCAACAGAGAGAGAGAGAGAGAGAGAGAGCAGGAGGATGGGAGAGAGGTGGCGAGAAGGGGGAAGTCTGGGTGTGTGACTGAGGGGAAATGAGAGGGAGGGCAGGAGTGCCGGCGAGGGAGGAGAGACGAGAGAGCGGCTGACAGAGGATGGGGATGGAAGAACGGAGGAGGTGAGGAGACGGGGAGAGATGGAGGAGCGGTGGAGGACAGAGAAATGGATGAGTGATAGTAGTGCATAAACACATGCGAGATAAAGAGAGATACAGCAGATGGTGTGAGGAAGAGGAAGAGGGAGAGGAAGGGGTGGCAGTGAGAGGATCTGAGCTAGGGCCCAGCTGGAGAGCAGGGGCACCAAACCGCTGCAGTCTTCGCAGTGAGGTAGCCGGTGTCGCTGGTCCCCTCTCCTCTGCCTCACTCCACTGATGCCGGCCCGGTGCGGCTCACTCGGCCGCTATTCCCTCCTATGGCCACCAGAGGGAACCAGGCTCCCACACAATATGTCCAAGCGGGATGCACTGCCCGCAAAAGCTGTGACAGGTGTCTGAGAGCCTCCGGCAGTCAGTCGTCCTCCATTCCTTATATCTTCATCCTGCGACTCCTCGTTCATCACCATCAGGGGGCTGTCACTCCACTGCCCGGCTGTCTCCTCCCGACAGTCGCCGATCCTGAGCCGCAATCTGAATTTATTACATTTTAGCCAATCAGGGGAATGGATGTGAATGTTTTCCCCGCTCATGTGTCCCCCTCTTCACCTCATCCATCATTTTATTTATCGTCAGACTGAAAGCCACCAGGCTTGGTTGACTGCTAACTTATTAAAACGCTGCCAATATTCCTACATATATTTCTCTGAATTACATCCTTTTGCACGTGTTTCTTTATGATGATTTTGCCTGTTTTCTGTATCTCTCTGTATCTCTGTATCTCATCATCCAAAAAGAGTGGCGGAGAAGAATTTTCAGCAAACACAACCACAGGCTGCATCAAATAAAATGTCACATAGATGATGGGCAGCAGCCTCAAGGGGGAGCCCTAGGGTCCTGCAAGTGGGCAGAGGGGATGATTAAGCGGTCGCTGCCATTTCTCCCACGGCCAGCAGAGGTCTCTCTTCCAGCTACGGTAAAATTATGGCTCTGTGATTTCAGAGACTAATGACAGTGGGACAATTACTGCCCTGTACGACTCACATCCAGCAGGATGACGATATTCGCAACTTTAAACGGCACTTGACACAGCCTTGTCCAGCCCAGGGTTCTTTCGATGAAGAGATCTTCTTGAAGCCTAGCATTTGGCTCTGATGAGTCGCCTTTGAGTGGATCCCCATGATGGCCATCGGCCATGGCTTTCCAGCTCAGCACATTTGGCTAAAGTGGTGGCTCTGTGCCCTGACTCTGGAGAGGGTGTCCCAAGGCCCTGGGCCTGAGAGAGGTCCACCACTTCAGACCACTGCTGAATGTGAATGCAAAAATCTAGCATGGGCCAAGGTCAAACTGGGCATCTGCTGATGTGCCATGGTCCTCAGTATAAAACCGTGGAAGACAACCAGAACAAAAAGGTCAAATTATATAACATATTGTAGCGCCGGGCAGACTGAGGCATCGCAGCAGCGAGGGGCGAGGACGGATGGATTGGCACGAAGTTGCTCTTTATTTTAGTCCTTGAAAGGCCTGCACAATAAGCAACAAGAACACAGAGAGACAATGTAGCAGGCAAACATCGGTTACACACTGGGCAGGAAGGCTCAGAAAGGGAAGGTCATTAAAACAGCACCAGCTAGAAATATCGACTAGAAATATGGACATCACTGGCGAGGCATGCCGGCACCTGCTATATACACGCACTGGCGAGGCATGCCGGCACCTGCTATATACACGCACTGGCGAGGCATGCCGGGACCTGCTATATACACGCACTGGCGAGGCATGCCGGGACCTGCTATATACACGCACTGGCGAGGCATGCCGGCACCTGCTGTATACACGCACTGGTGAGGCATGCCGGCACCTGCTATATACACGCACTGGCGAGGCATGCCGGCACCTGCTATATACACGCACTGGTGAGGCATGCCGGAACCTGCTATATACACGCACTGGCGAGGCATGCCGGGACCTGCTATATACACGCACTGGTGAGGCATGCTGGCACCTGCTATATACATGCACTGGTGAGGCATACTGGGACCTGCGGTTGCCGCTGGCGCTATAGTACTTTGTAAATGCTTTTATCCAAAGTAACATGTACATTTTTTTGAGAAAGCAGGATCAGATAATCCCAGGAGAACTTCGGGTTAAGGACCTTGCTCAAGGGCCATCAGTAAAACCCCTTGGCCAACACTTGGATTTGAACCGGTGACCTTCCAATCTCAGGCCTGAACCGCTGGGTCACACAACACCTGTAACTGCCCCCTTGGACTATTTATTCATTTATCGCTATTCACTGTAGATAACACACACACTCCCACGCCAGAACAGTACAGAAATGGATCTCCAGACTTCATGGCCAGATTCAGGCCATTGTACTGCAGTCCACTTCCTCACCACCGGTGTGTGGGTCTATGTGTGTTGGGGGTGCTTTGTGGATCATTGGGTTAGGATACTCTACTTGTGACTGGAAGGTTGCTGGTTCAGACCCCAGAATTGGAAAAGTGATCTCACTGTCTGGCCCCTGAACCCCTGGCCCCAATTGTTGCAGGAACACAGATTAAAATGGACTAGACCATTTCTTACGGCTTTTTTAATGCTAGATGTTAGAGCTACTCTTCTTCAGCAGATACTCCTCTTATCAATCAGTCCCCGGCCCGCAGTCATTGTCACTTCCCAAGCTAAATGAATGACTATACAATCATAGACAGAAATTAATTTTCAAAGAAAAGAAAAGCAGTGTAAGTATGTGTTTTACCTACTGCTTAATGTGTAAACTCTGAGGCACCGGGTTCTTAAAGAGCACAGAGACCAACTGCGACTATCATTCGCCACGTGAGAAGCTGGAACACACTGACTTTCAGTGACGTCTCACACACAAACTGGTCTTTAACAACTATTATGCGCTATTAATTACTTAAACACGTAACAATGCAATATTTTCTATTGACACCTGTCAGTCACATCAAACTGTCACACATAGTAACTCTATTAGATGAGTTTAATGGTCCAGATGGAAACTTCATCTATTTTAGTGGCCAAAAAGTGAATTTTTCTGTGCATGTGTGGTGTGACTTTCCCTGTCAAAAGAGTGATAAAAGCAAAACATACTAATTTAGGTGGATGTTTGTTAAAAAAAATCATACAACGCAACCAATGTTACCAATATACATTTCATTAGTGCCATTTCTGTTTTTTGTCCAAAGTTTAACACCAATTAATTTTAAGTTTAATCATATTGGGTGTAACATTTGAGTTGGCAGAGCGCAGACTGCGCTGATCCAGAGGACACTCATTGAGCACTTTCAGATGTAATACAGCTCAACATACATTTTTATTGGTGACGGACTAAATGACGCCTCATAAACCATTTGCTGTAGAGACGGGCAGTAAAAGTACACTGTAGGTTCAATGGTGATTTTATCCAGCCTGCATGAACCAAAGTATGCAGCAGTTCAAAAACATAAAATACATGTGTTTCTTTGTCAATGTGGAAAATGTGGATGGAATCATGAAATCGAGACAGATAAAAGGAATTCACAGTGAAGTGTGAAATATCATGGCTCTGATTATCTAATTAATTGTCATGTATATATTGTCATGCATTATTTGCTCATTATTATCAGCAGTCATACTGACTACAGTTCAGACTAAATAATCCATCTGAAGCTAAAGTAGGACCTGCCAGAAATTGATTTAAAGGATTTAAATTTAAAGGATGTTTGCAACTACACGGTTGACCAGTGGGTGGCAGCTGAGCGCAACTGCTACAGTATGAACAGTAGTTGATCTGAGGTGTTAGTTGCCTGAGGTGTTAGTTGCCTGAGGTGTTAGTTGCCTGAGGTGTTAGGTGCTGCGGAGTGATAAGCCGCGCGTTGCTGAATGAAACCCCCACTGAAAAGTTAGCAAAACAAAAACAAAACTGTTAAGTGAATGAGTTATGGATTGTTTTTAACAGCAAACTGTTAAAAGAATAATTTGAACACTAGTTATCCCATGTGGTTTCATGAACTGATTGCAAGGCAAGTTTTTAAAATTACTTTTATTTATTAATTTCCCAGGAGCTACAGTTATTTGACTAAATATTTTGGCCAGATACACTGTGTTCCCCCTGCCCCCTAGCTCGCCCACGGCTGCGCCGTCGCCTGCCGCAGATTCACCTCTCTTCTCCCCTTCGCCGACGTCCCCTTCGCCTTCCTCCTCGCCTCCTCTGGTGCCCCCTTCGACTGCCTCCTTGCCTCCTCGTCATCGGGCGTAACAGATATAACCATCCGGGGTGCAGTAAACACCCGCAGCACTGCTTAGAACAAAGGACTTGCGACCAGAAATATGGACAATTACAAAGCCGCCTCCTATATCCATTCGGAAAATGGTGAAAGAAGCCAAAAGACAATATGGGGAAAAACTTAAAGCATATTTTAGACAGCCTGATCCCAGGGGCATGTGGCAGGGACTATGAACAATAAAAGATTATAAAACGTGCACCCCAACCGCGGTAAGGGCCGATGCAACGCTGGATTTGGAGCTAAATGCTTTCTGCGCATGCTTTAAGGAACACTGCGCCTGTAGCGGAAGCTACAGTCGACCACAAAACTGCACTCGCCATCTCTGAACAGGACATGCGAAGAACCTTCAATAGAGTGCCGACCAAGAAGGCACATGGTCCAGGCCGCATCCAGGATGGATATTCATGGCCTGCACCATCAGCTAACTCCTGAGTTCACGGTAATATTCAATCAATCTCTGAACCAGTCCACCATACCGACATGTTTTAAAAGATCCACCATCGTACCCGTACCCAAGAAGCTGCGCTCCTCCAGTCTGAATGATTACCACCCCGTTGCATTAACCTCTGTGGCAATAAAATGCTTTAAGAAACTGGTGAATAGCCTCATATGCACATGACGACCCAATGACCTAGACCCGGGGGAATAATCTCATATGTACGTCACCACTGAACCACCTACACCCGGGGGCAGTTTGCATACCATCCTAACAGATCCACTGATGATGCCATCACCTTTCTACTTCACATAGCCCTAGCCCACCAAGAAAGTAGAAGTGGGAACTACATTAGAATGCTGTCTGAGGATTACAGTTCAGCATTCAACACCACAGGCCCCTCCAGGGTCGTCACCAAGCTCTGGGACCCTGGACTGACACCACCTTGTGTAACTGGGTGCTCAACTTCCTGTCAGCAGAGCTCAGGCGGTGAGAGTGGGCCATCACACATGATCAACCCTCACCCTCAACACAGGAGTCCCGCAGGTCTGCATCCTGAGCCCACTGCTGAACTCCTAGTACACCTACGACTGCAGGGCCACATTTAGCACCAACATTATTTTTAAGTTTGTGAATGACATGGCTGTAGTAAGCCTGATCACCAACAACAATGAGCGGGTTAGCAGGCCTACCTGTAGGAGGTGTACAACCTGTCACTTTGGGGCCAAGACAACAACCTCCTACTCAATGCAAACAAGATGAAGGAGTTTATTGTGAACTTTGAGAGAAAACAGCATAGGAACCTCACCCAGGTGAAGATCAATGGCATTGGTGGATAGAGTAGACAGCTTCAAGTACCTTGGTATCCACATAACCGAGGAACGGACCTGGACCCAGCAGACGGACTCCTGAGTGAGAAAGGCATGCCAGTGCCTCTCATCTCAGGCACCTCAGCTGCCTGCCCCAATGCTGAGGCACGTTTACACCGCTACCTTCAAAAGCGTACTAACAGGGAGCATCGCTGCCTGGTTCAAGAGCAGCACTCAGCAGAACCGCAAATCTCTGCAGAGGTTTGTGAGGTCAGCAGAATGTGCAACTGGACAGGCGCTCCAGCAAAGATCTACACCAAACGATCCAGGGCCAGGAAAATCATCAAGGACCCCAGGCACCCCGACAGTCGTCTCTTCTCTTTGCTGAAATCGGGCAAACGCTACCTCTGCCTGAAGAGCAGCACTGAAAGGCTGAGGAAGAGCTTCCTCCCCCAGGTGATACGGATCCTAAATGAGGACAATGTCTAATGTTCATTCCCCCCCCCCCCACATTACATCACTACTTCAGTACAGCTGAATGCAAATATTGACATTATTTATTTATTCATCCCTCTGCACTCTTAATCTCCACCGCTTTACCGCCTCTTCAGCACATATTTATAGTTGTTCATAGCTATTTATAACCTTGTGTTTACATTGATGTTTATTTTGTTTTATTTCTTTATACTTGTGCTGTCGCAGTCTCGCAGCCAGACAGACCAGCATGTCACTGCGCACTGTACGTACTGCATGACTGTATGTGACGGTATGGTTTTGTTTGCTTGAGTAATGGGGGGAAGTTCAGCATCACTTCACCAAATTTGGTGTTTCTACACCTTACAGCCTCTGCTCCCCATATAATTTAAGAGCAGAATATTATTATTGTTATCCATCCATCCATCCATCATCTGCCACTTGTCCGGGGTTCGGGTCGCGTGGGTAGCAGCTCCAGGAGAGATACCCAGACCTCCCTCTCCCCAGCTCCTCGGGGAGGACGCTGAGGCGTCCCCAGGCCAGCCGAGAGATATAATCCCTCCAGCGAGTCCTGGGTCTGCCCCAGGGCCTGCTCCCTGTAGGACATTATTATTAATAATTATTAATTATTATTATCATTATCATAAGAAGGAGAAGAAGAATCATCCTAGCAATTACAATAGGGTTCCAGCTGTCACGTTGGAGCTGGTAGGTGAGCTGGAAAGCAGGCGAGTAGACGGCAGGTGGGACAAACGGGGTTTATTTACAGGTCCGGAGGCACACCAGGGAAACGAGCACTAGACATTAAAATGACAGATCTTGGGAGACTGACTTAGACACAGACTAAATACACCAGACAGGCTAAACTGAACAAGCAACAGGTGAGTACAATCAGGAATTAACACGAGGTAACGAGGG
>JAODLC010000123.1:28995970-29014109 GCA_026781145.1 Hippopotamyrus pictus | reverse complement strand
CCCACACCAACCAGCTATACCCCCGACCCCTTCAGCAGCCAGCCTGGTCACATGACCACCTACCACCTTCATGCTCAATAATTTATTCACCAACACACACACACACACACACACACCCACGCAGGTTTTTTTTTTACATCCATTTACTCTCAAATACAATTTACATTGAAGTGTGTCATTTGTGGTTTGTCAGTGTTACACAATGTTTTTAGCCGGAGGAGCTGAATGTATCTAGTTTTCTTACACGATGCTAATGTCTGCTGCCTGTATATTCTGTCTGTAATATTTATTTACTTTGAATATTAATGTCTGTTCACCATCCCCATCAGCGTGCCTGTATTGTTAATTTCAAACCACACACCGACACATGCTTGTTTACCTATAATAGTGGGTTGTTCGCATTGACTGTCACATTTTGCAGTGTATGATGAAGCTCAAGCAGTCCCAAAAACTTATACAGAGACTAGCTTTCATTATATCTTTGAGATGTCCCCACTAGGTCTGCTTTTCAAGGTTTCCTGTCCTCCAAGTGACATTTCTGACAAGGTTAGGAAAACGTGTACAGGCAAACATACACAGGAAATATATCGAGGACTGACAGACTACAAACACTGCATATCATGATTTTTGACACACGCTGTAGACATCGTCATAATATATTTGCCTGAAAATCTGAGAATTTTCTCTTGCCTTTGGTTATTGGGTGCCTGGATAAATGGACTGAACCATTCCCTTCTATGTGCATTTCGGGGGGGAGCCCGGGTCGCAAGGCACGACGGAGACATGCGCTTGGTGGAGTCCGCCGCTGGACAACAGCGCCGCTTGTGTTTTTAAATACGGTAAACCTTGGCTCCGGTCCACACTTGCTGGAGCTGACGGTCAGGGTGTGTGTGTGTGTTTGTGTGTGGAAGGGGGGGGGGGGGGGGTCATATTAGGTGGCGATGAGGAGATGCCCTCCCCCCGCTCTGTGATGGCGGAAGGTCATGGCGGCGCGGGCCCGGTGAATTTTATCAGCCACGAGGCACGCTGAAGCCAGTCCAAATACACAGATGAGCTTGAGGGGAAAGAGCGGGGAAGGAAATAAATAAATAACACTTAAATCCCCTGCCTGGGATTTAGCGTCTCTCCGGTTATGACCGCGAGTCATCTGGACGGCGCTGGATGCAGCCTGAAAAAGCTCCCGTAAGGAGATCCGGCTCAGACCCAGAACAATGCGGAGCCCGCGAGAGCCCCGGGCGGCCCAGCACCCTTTGCAACCGCCGTGCAGCCCGGACAATGCGTCCGGTAATGCCGCATTTCTCAGTGCGCAGGATGGGCAGTGTCCTGATTGGCTGCTTAGCCAGCTGGTATGAGACCAAACTGAATGGTTTAGCCATACCGGGGAATTTGCGGGGGTCTCCAATGGAGACTGAGGCTGAAGAAGCATTCAGAGGTTTAATTTCAGGCCCTTGTTCCCTTTGAGGCCGGTTTGTTTGTGGAGCAGCCGCGCCTGCAGCGGGAAGCGTGGATTCCCGGCGATCCACTCGCCAGGAGACGGCAGAGGTGACATATTTCATGGCCAGGCGACCGTCTCACGACGAATCGCGTCGGCCTTGATTAATGAGCACAAAGAGATGATGCGCTTACTGTAAATAGTGGAAATTGTTAACAAATGTATCTTAAACGTGCACCTCAGCTTTGATTACGGGCCCAATTATATCACAGACGTCTGAAAGGCAGTTGCCTCTCGCCTCTAATTGCATTCGTATTGAGCGAAAGGCTTTTGTTTTTTAAACATTAGATGTTAGGGCAGTACTACACTGAAAATGGTTGCTTTTTTAAGCACCTTGTTGATGAATAGCTGTACTCACAAAATTTGAGATATCGAAAAATTTGTAACTAATGTCAACACCAGCACACTTTGCACAAAATTTCTACCCACAGAACCGGCAATTATGAAAAGTGCTAATTCTGAACATCCATGGTGACACAGGAGTTTCGCTGGGGCCCAGCGAGTGTGAGAAAATAAACAGGCGTGTCGAGAGGAGCCTGGCCTTGCCCTTATGGAAGGCTCTGCAGTAGGTCAAGCGTAAGGCAATGAGGGGATCTTTGCCTTTCCTCAGCTGAGGGAGAGGATGTAAGGGTGCCAGTCTGTCAGCTTGGCGAGCCGTGATGATGACTGGCGAGAGGGCAAGCGGCACATCACGGTCTAGATGATAGCCATGCGGCGAGAGCCGAAATCACAAAACCCATAAATAAAAAATTCAAAAATGGGGCAAAAATAATGAAAGAGGTTATGAAAACTGAACAATTATGGTATGTTTGACATTGTTTCATTTTTATTTCTTGTTTTTTTTTTTATTTTTTACTTTTTTTATTTTTTTTTTATTTATTTAATTTTGTATAATTTTTTTTATTTTTTTTTTTATTGTATTTCTTAGTTTCTGAATGGTTGAAGTAGACAAGTGAACCAAAAATGCAAAGAGTTCATGCCAAAACCATATTTTATTTTTGTCTTCTAAAAAACTCATTTCAAAATGTCCTTATGTACTTGGAGAACAGATGCAATAAATGTTCATGTAGAAATGTAATATTTATATCTGCCTGTTCATAAACAGATGAAAAAACAGATCATGTCACAAATCATCCTTCCCAAAGGACTTTTTGCATTTTGCTGGATGTTCTCGTTCCAACACCCAGTGTTGCTAAAGCACTTAAGCCGAACTAGAAGTGATCTCTCTTCCATATGTTAATAAATGAAGAACACCCAAGGTCTCCATCTACCAATGAGATGAGGGATCAGTCTCATGTGACTCGTTCACCAAAACACATGTGAAAATTTGAAAAAGTTCCGAGCTCAAAAGCTGGAGCTGCCTCCCTCCCATCCCTGACCCTCAAACAGAAACATGTGTCTATCTTCAAAAAAAAAAAAAATGCAGAGGACAGTAGGATCAGGTGTTTCTGCTCCTGCATAATTCCATGTTGCATCAGATGATAACAATTCAGCTTGGAGGTGGTGTGATAGTCAGACAGCAGCTTCTCAGCTGTGTTTAGGCACAGTATCAGGGCGCCTTTTATCTGAGAAATCAAAGTGCAGACTCTCAATTACAGCCCTTCACAGTGGCATTTCCAAGACTCTTACCGGCGAGGTGAGATGCAAGCGCCTCTCAAGGCAGCGGTAATGAGTGAACATGTTCGTTTCCGTGTCCAACTTATTTTACTAAAGGTAATGTGAAAATCTGCAGCCAGCTGCAGGAAAAAAAATAGTAACATCATGACCTTATGATGCCTTATGGTCCCTCTTTCTCCCATCTGTCACATTTCTTCACACCATCGCTTATCATCCTGCAGTAAAATTTCTATTTTTTCTTTGCATTGAATATTATGACTGTAATCAAGTTGCTGCACCACACAAATGGTTAGTGAGACCAAAATGAGCCTTTTCCAGGTTATGTTCATCCATCCATCCATCCATCTTCCGACCGTTTATTTTAGCCAGGGTCTGGGGCTGTTTTCAATTATTAATAAATATTTCCTTTTATCCCTCTACATTCAATCATGTTGTTTTAAATATCTGACTTTCAAAGTGATAAAATTATGCAATCTTTTCTTCATAATTTCATAGATTCATGTCTTCAGATCTTCCGGGCAATCCTCTCTCATTAGGCCTTGGAGTAAGCAATATGGAGTTTCCAGATCAAACCTATATTTCATTGTAAACTTTTATGAATAACTTGAATCTAACAGGGAACATGGCAGAGTTATCAGAATTATACAGCAATAAAAATGCATTTCATTTTTCAGTTTGTGACATGAATAATGTAGTAGTACATATTTACTTAATGCATTAATTACCCAGTAACTAAGTGCTTTTTAAGTACTGATCCCATGTTCATTCATCATTCATGAATGATATAATGACAGTTCATGTATTTCATGGAGAAACTTATATTAGTTCATGCTTTGTTCTTGAGTAGTAAATGAGGTAAAAAGTAATTTTGCCCCCTCAGGTACATTCCATTATTAACTAGTTAGTTAACTGTTAACTAATATAATGCCTGAATGGTATACATGAATTGCTATGATAGATTAATGGTGAACAAGCATGGGATCAGTATGTAACTAACACTTAGTTACTGCTTAATTAATGCATTAAGTAAGTGCACTATGACATTCTTCATGTCCCCACAAGTACAGCATTTTTACTCTGGATTAAATGAGCTTTTCTGATATAATGCTTAAATTCTTGTTGATGTCATTATTTCTAAGTGGCATAAGTTGTACAGGTGCTATATTAATATTTTTTTTGCATTTTTTTCATATTACACGTTGGCTATGCCATTCTTTTCTGATGTATTATCGGTAACGGTAACAATTTTTTCCAAGTCAAGATTTGGAAACTGAAAGCTATTTTCTATATACTGGGGTCAGGTGCAAACATTTTAATTTGAAGATGATTTTTGCCCCATCTCCTGATGGACAAGTCTGAGTGTGCCTGACCATGTTGTGCCAGCTGTAAAGTTTGGAGGAGGAGGGATAATGGCATGGGGTTGTTTTTCAGGGATTAGTTCAAGTGAAGGGAACCCTTAATGCTTCAGCATACAGGATATTTTGCACAATTCTATGCTTCTAACTTTGTGGGAACAGTTTGTGGAAGGCCCTTTTCTGTTCCAGCATGACTGTGCCCCAGTGCACGAAGCAAGGTCCATAAAGACATGATTGGGTGGGTTGGTGAGGAAGAACTAGACTGGCCCACACAGATCCCTGACCTCAACCTCATCAAAAACCTTTGGGTTGAACTAAAACGGAGATTGTGAGTCAGGCCTTCACATCCAATACCAGTGCCTGACCTCAGAAATGCTCTTCTGGATGAATGGGCAAAAATTCCCACAGACACACTCCAAAATCTTGTAGAAAGCCTCCCCAGAAGAGTGGCAGCTGTTATTGCTGTAAAGGAGGGGGCAGCTCCATATTGATGCCTATGGATTTAGAACGGGACGTCATGAACGTTCCTGTAGGTATAATGGCCAGGTAGTAGTTCTGTCTGTGTAGTCTATACGATGAGTTATGTGTATGACATATAGAGTTATAGATCATTTGTGCTTTCCTTCAAATAACAGTTTGAATAGGAACTCATCATTCATCCATCCATCTGCCAGGATCACGTATCTAGTTCAGGGTCATGGTGCACCTGGAACCTGAAATGCAGGGGGCAGCCTAGATGGGATGTCTGTACATGTAAAATAGAAATTTAACAAGAAAAATGGAGATCTACAGGATTGTTTGGTTGTGTACATGTGAGCTCGTAGCTAAACTGTGGAAGATAATGTGTGTTTTGTTCCTTTCACAGAGACCCCTGCCAGCCCATAAATGCCCCCCCCAGACGGAGCTGATGAGACGGGCAGCGGGGGCCCGCAGACTGGGGGCCGTTATCAAAATACCCACCTTAACTTCATTAGGGGCTCATCAAGCATCCACCCCGCTTGCCCCCAGCAGTGCTGGCTGACAGCATTGGGCGATCACTTTGTCAGCCCGTCGGAGCGGATAAATGAGTGTATTCCTGCCGCGCGGGTCAACATCCCGCATGCCTGATTAGGCTCCCCCCACCCCCGACCAGGGCCCTGGGAGGGAGACTCTTTCCCTTAATTGAGAGAGACCCCCCCCCCCCCCCATCGCAACACACACACCCCCAACAGAAATAAATTCTTTTGTACTGTGCTGACAATGAATTGCGTTACAGAGCCACACTAGAACTTTAAAATTATATTGGCTGGTCATAAATTAAAATATTTAATAAATATTATTTGATAATAAATCAGCAATAATTAGCAGTTAAACTTTTCCGTTTCTGTAAATTAATTTATATATCAGCGTAAGTATTTACATTTCAGTCTATACAGAAAAAGCACAGGCTAAATTTACGTCATAACCAATTTTGTGTGAATTGGTCATATTTGTCATTTGGGTTGTCAATGACTTGAGAATACTTAGTAAGTGTATGCATCATTACAGGCATTCCCCATGTTATGAATGAGATCTGAGTTTGTGTTCAAGTCGAATTTGTAAATCAGAAAAATGTAGATAATAATAATAATAATAATAATAATAATAATAATTATTATTATTATTATTATACAGTAAGTACAGTAAGTAACTAAGTAAATATGATACTGTCCTGTATCTCGAGCCCACGGTCCGCTGAAGTCACACAATGTTTTCCAAGAGCATCACAAGGTGAGGTTTGTTATTATGAACCATTGTTTTAGTAGAATATTTTATATAATAGGCTTTATGTCAGTCCGTTTGTAAGCACAAGCTGCCTAAAGTCGGACGTGCTGAGGACTGCCTGTACTGAAACAAGTGATTACCTTAAGAAACAGCTGGTTATTAAATAAACAAACATGTCAATATGTAAAGAAAATGGTATAAATGAAAGTGATAAACACTGACTTGTACAATTTGAACGAATCCATTTGAATTTAAATTGACAGGGAGAGATATTTCTGGGGGGGGGGTGAAAGTGTCTCCCATTTGATATTCCAAGTGCCCCTTTTTGATCACTAACGAACACGCAAAATTAACTCCCCACCCGCCCCTCCACAGTAGAGCACCTGCTCCTTCAGACGCCTCTGCGTGGTCTATGTGCGGGTAATCCTGAGCAGGTGTTATTACATGCTGAACCACCGCAGTCACATCTCCCAAGGTAATCAACTAAGCGGCACCGATCCTACCATGTTATAATCCCTAATCTGGTTGCACCCCCAATCCCACACCTGTTGGTACATTCTAGAGGCCATCGTACTGTCTGAATCCACAGCGGCCGCACCCTCTCTCATGGTTGTGCCTAACTGACCAGGAGGAACAGGAACTGGTACTATAGCTAAAATGGCAAATCTTGGGCTTAAAATCATCCTTAATGCTTCAGTGCATTTCTATTTTTTTAAAGGTAATTGCGATGTATTTTGCACACAGATCATATTTCAATCATTTTTATCTTAATAAAAACGATCCATCTGCATGCCTGTCAAGTGGAGTTCTGGTGGTTTCATTTCTATTCATTTAATTTATTTGTTTTTCTTTCCCTCTTTGTAAATTGGCCGAAGCTTCTCGAAAAACCATGCAGAACCATAAACAGCTCTTATCTAATTAGCCATGGGAGGTGCTTTGCCACCCTGATTTGTGCTCCTGTTGTCTGCCAAAAGTTACAGTGCAGCGTGCAGATTACATCTTTTCGTCTGCGTGTCTGCGGCCCCTCTCGCCGCAGTCTGTCGCTTCGAGGGTTTGAAGATGCACGCCGATGTCGGACGCAGGATTATTTCACGTGGTCCCTCACCTTCCCCGTGAGGTCACATGGGGCTGAGCTGGATACCAATCCTGGGGGGCAGGGATTTGGCCAGGGGCAACAGCCTGACTATCGCCGATCACATGACCACTAATTATGGCGCTTACTGAGCCTCACAGGAAAAAGGACCCCCCCCCCCACCAACGTCGGTCCGAGTGCTTCTGAAAACCTTTAGTGGTAAATTCTTGGGATACACAGAGAAACTTTGTCTCTTAGCATTTGCCAAATAAATTTTTAAAGATGACATAAAGGTAAGCAAAAAAAAAAAAGTGCAAAATGCTTAGCGAACGCTAACTGAGGTTGTGTTGAGCCACATCCTTGACACATCTAAACGATTATTGTCTGGCACCACACTGCTATCAGGCAGTAATTAGTACAGCTAACATCGCAGATGAAGGAGTCAAGTCTAGGACCGCAAGAGATTTCAAGGGTCTTATCGGGTAAAGGTTGGAAGGGCAATCTGCCCGCTGGTTTAATCTGATGCTGTGTCCGCGGCGATTTGCTGAAATCCACAGTGACCTTTCACCCCAGTGTGTCACCGTTGGTCGCATGCCAGATTCACTCCCGGCGCCGTCGGCTGTGGGATGACCGCCCGTGACAGGTCTGCCACCACCCCACTCCAAACATGCCCCATTTCTGTCAGCCGGATTTCTGCTTGTGAGATTTTATATGACCAGAATAATCCCGCAGAAAACGAGCCCGTTTCTGTTAGCTTCGGTACCGACGCACGACAATTAATCATGTCAATTTCTGAATATAGAAAAAAGTCAGAACAAAGATTTCTCTTTAACCAACTTCCAGTGTGAAGATTTCACAGAGACTATTAGAGAAGTTAATTATGTCTCTGTGGGTCTGAAAGACAGTCCTCAGAGGGCTGAGCATACGGTCTCTCTCATTCCAGGCCATTTAACTTGCTTAATTGATCCAATTAGCAATTAATCCTGCACACTATTTATACCTATGACTTTCTCTGACATCACTTAAATAAAATACTCTGTTTGCAAGATATTAGGCACAAAAAGTCCCCATTAAAAAGTTAAACAAGGAGCAACATCAATATTATTCCGAGCAATCAAGAGGAGTGGTTGAAGTAAAAATCCATAACGTACTTTCCTGCAGAGTTTGAGACGTCTGTATTCGAAGTATTTCTTACTGTGGAAAAAAAAATCTATTTCTCATATAATTAAAGGAGAGATAATTATCAATTTTGTATTAAAATGTCTTGAAGTATAAAACTAGCTTTGTTCGCTAGAGCCCATATGGAAGTCAGTATGTGTCCGTGGGCATGTTCCTAGGGGCCGCTCTGTGCTGTTAGATAGCTCCCCCTTCTCTCTGCATAACCACTTCATATGTTCTGCATCCGGTGAAGTCTTTCTGTGCACCACTGCTTCACTGATCTGTTATGTTTGTACTTGTGGCCTTCCGGTTAGCTTTAGCCAGTCTGGCCATTCTCCTCGAACCTGTATTATCAACAAGGCCTTTTCAGCAAAAGTCATATAGGTGTTTTCTTGTCTTTGTAAACTCCAGGTGCTGTTTTCCTAGAGGGTGGCTGTTACTGAAATGCTGGAAGCAGCACGTCTGGCATAGCGCCTAAGACTTGCATCACGTACCTTGGTCGCTCTAATGCGTAGGCAGACAGTGAGTGAGCTTCCTGGCCCGTTTGTGTGCTGGATGCATTCAGTCGTAGCTGTAGGTGATTCACTGTATGGAAGATCAGGCTGTTTGCAATATGGGATACCTGATGCACTGGCCAGTGATTTCATCATTCCACGAAAACCAAAAGAAGAAACACTTTTTAGTAACAATGAAATGTATTTAGAAGAATATGTCAACGTTCAAATGAAGAGAACAACAGTATATTTCAAAATCCAAGCAAATCGTAACCATTTGAATGTCTTTCATAGTCAAACCTCTGACAGATTGCCGGTCACATGTAACTCACCAGTTTTACATGAGTGTACGTCTAGAGACCAGCAGTGACACCCGCGTCCAGCCTTTGGTGACATATTCTAATGTAGCAAAACTCCTCAAGAAGACCAGCTTAACTCAACTATCTACCTTCATTTGCTCTTCTGTTTACAAAACTGACTTTGCACATCATCAGACGACAGCCGGCAGACTGCTAGTTTTCTGCAGTGACGCTGACGGTGTCCGTGGGGGAGGTGGGCTGGGCGTGGAGGGGGTGGAGTAATGGCACCCATGTAGCCCAGTCGAATCCCCGACCCCCCCCTTGCTGAGCGGTCCTAATGAAAATGTTAGACCTCTAAATAAAGGGGGAGGGAACTCCGTCCCTTGGCTTGGCTCCAGTTCATGGCCAGGCTCCACCGAACTTAGTCCCGGTTCAATGCCCACAGCGGTCACAACTAGCATAGCTTTGGGGTGACCTCCTGGCCGGGGGCCACTCCTACCTCATTCCGATCCGACGCCCCCCTTTTATTCCCTCGCCTTTTATCCCCCCTCCCTTGCAGTCCTCATCCGGCCGTATAAATATTAAACTCCATTTCAGGAACAAACTGGCTGCGTGAACGAGCCGAGTTAATGAGCGACTCAGGGCCGGCGGATACGTTCCCACAGGCGGCTCTCTGGGCGTACGGGGGGGGCGGTTGGGGGAATTTAAATAAATATGTACATACCGGCATCCAGAAATCACTCCACGGACGCTGCAGGCTTTCCCCAGCAGGGAGTCAATGCAGTGCCGGAAAATACAACTATTAGTCTCATGTCATTTCATTGGTTATTTATTCAGAAACAATCAAAAATCACTATCTGCACAAGACAGGGAGTGACTCTGTGAGTACTGATATTTAATATAAGTCCTGCATGTTTTATTAAGATTCTTCTCATAAACGATGAGTTTCGGGTCGCACAGCACAATCCTGGTGCCTGTCACTGGAGGTCAGGGCTACATTGGCCGTCTGATATACTGGGCATTTTTCTGCTGGGTTGATAGGATTGTGGGCCAGTAAAAAGGTAATTATCGTGGGGCACCCAAAAGTCCAGGGCTGATTTTTATTCCCAGTCCAGCTCTGCTGGATGTAAAACAGTTATTTTCTAAATCACCTCACACATCAATTTATATATGATTTCAGGCAACAGCCAGACGTTGTATTAAGGAAATTTCTGTCTTTTTATATGGTGTTAAATTAAAGATGGTCTGGGTCACCTGTCCAAATCCTTTTTATAAATCCAGTTTCATCACCACAGTATACTAATAGCACACATTAGTCAATGCTGTCTTACTTACAGCTGTCATGGCGCCCGCTCGTGTAATCTGAGAATGTAAACTGGTTGGTTAATCTGCCGGGTACCACGGGTGATGCGTGTGAGCAATAAAGGTTAATGAAGACGCGCCGATGAGCTGCGTGGAGGGGGGGGGGGGGCGTGGAGAGAGAGGAGAGGCTGCTGGACTGCAGTGGGGGCTTCTGGATGTGAGAGGCTGGGAGGAAGGGAGGCACGTAGGTAAGACCAATCAAACGGGGCTAACAGCTCAGGAGCTGATGAGGTCTTTGTCTGGAAGAAAAAAAAGATCAGCGTGATGCGGCAGACCGGGGGCCGGAGGGGGTCGCTGGCCGTGGGCCCTGAGGACCCGGCGCCGAAGCCGGGCGTTTGGCGGGTAGAGGGCACGCAGGGTGGCACCCTGCCCAGAAAGAGTGAGGCCGGCATGCCGTTTGCACGCACGGGGGAAAGGGGTCACGCCAGGCGATGGGAACCTCGTTCACCTGGGGCGACTCCAGAACCCGCCCCCCCCGCCTACCCTCATCGAGGTGACCTGCCTACAGACCCATCAGCTTTATAAGGGATTTCACTTCAGCACGAGCGTGGACCTGCTCCTCAGCACGAGCGTGGGCCTGCTCCTCAGCACGAGCGTGGGCCTGCTCCTCAGCACGAGCGTGGGCCTGCTCCTCAGCACGAGCGTGGGCCTGTTCCTCAGCACGAGCGTGGACCTGCTCCTCAGTTATGCACATTCGCAAATCTCTGAAAATAGAGCAGGCGATGACACTCGAATGAGAGGGTCCTTTAAAGGCATCTTGGCGATGTGCACTGTCACCAGTGTCTGACTGCTTCCTTCCTAGAGATGGCTAAGTGAAGAAAGCAAAATAAAACACGCCGGATACTTACAAAACAACAAATCGCCGGCAGGCAAAGCGCGTTACAGGAGAAACGGCAGCGCAATGCTCCAGTTACTCACATTCTAATATCCCTGCCATTAGCAGCAGCTCTGATAAGCGGAACGCAGCCCTCTGACCAAAGGCAATATGCAAAGGCGAAGCTTCTTACACACATTTTTTATTTAAATAAATAAATGTGCGTCGCAGTCTCCAGGCACTGTAACATCTAATTACAAGGTTTTGTAATGCTCAATAAAGTTTTCTTCTTTGTTTTGCAAGCTAATTTCCTTTGGCTTTAGAATTGCATTTAAGGATGCATCCATTGCAAGTATCCAAGCAAGTACCCCAAAAGGCAACATTAAAAATTAACAAAGAGAAATCTTAATACTTTCAGGTTAACTAACGCATTGTGGAAAAATAAGGGCAAGCAGGGTGTTTAGACGTCTCACTCTGTTCCATCACTCACATCTCTAGATAGGAAAAGAATGACAGAGAGAGAGAAAGAGGGATTATCTTCAATCAGATTCAGGAGGTTCAGAATTGATCAGGTAAAGAATTGTGTGTATGTGGATTTGGCAAGTCATTTCTAATGATCTTCCAGAATCAGAATCATTTTAATGAGCAGGCAACCAAACTCGGTGGAATTTGCTTATGGTACAGGATGGTAGGTAAACTCAAATCAGCAGTGTCCATAACATTAAAGATGCTAACATCGTGTTACACAATCAGCATGACATTAGACTAACACAACAGACAATGCAAACAGACACCACAAGCCAGAATTCCCAGATAATATTTACACGGATTTACAAGGAGGATTTAAGTGCAGAAGTAACCTCTGTCAGGGTGAGAGAGAAATGTACGCAGTACACTTACACAAAGTTCTGGGAACAAAAGAGAAACGTCCGAAAAAGACTTCAGAACTGGGGGAGGCAAAAATGCCATGCTGCAGCGCCCCTGCCAAGTCTCGCCGTGACGGCGGCCGCTGCCCGCTTCGAGCATCACGCATCACTGCCAGCTGTCCGAGCCTAAACTGCAGACGTTTGTTCCCACTGACAGGGGACGCGGACGGGAGGGCACACGTGGGACAGAGGGGGCAGCGCGTGTGCAGGGGCAATGATGCCATGGCCATTGTGACTTGTCACTTCATAATTGAGACGTCTCTCAGTGGCGGAGGACGCTTGCATCCACGGCAACGCGGCTCGAGCCCCTCCCATTTTTCCCCACTTATAAAGCCAGGCTTTTTTTGGATTTGGATTGTAGTAACCAAAAGTTATAAAAAAAATCAGTGCTTTCAAATCTGGCATTCAAACCACTAGACCGCATCCCAGAATTCCATTCCATATTGTACGTTCTTAAGATAATTCCAAGTCAGCCAACACCCCTCCCCTCCCACCCCCACCATTAGAACCCTATCATGGCTATACACTCTGATTTTAAAAGTTTATCTTAGTCATTTAAATTCAACATCTGATGCTTGCAAGCAGTAAAGCCAAATGAGCACTTCGGTAACGAGGGGAATCGATACGTCTAATAGGGCGAGTTTGCAGAGCAGTGCATTTCACAGCCAGTGGATATCACCTGTATTGATTTCCATGGGAAAATGTTGTATGATCCCCGAATAATTAATGGCAGAAAAAGGGGCCTGGTGTTCTTTGTTCGGAGTTTCAAAGGAGATAAAGGTGTAAAGATTAGTTATTGATGGAGAGGCTTAGGGTGACTGGACCCAGGACACCTGAAATAAACTGATGCCACGCGGGGGCAAAGCTGAGATGTGACGGCCCCTGTGAACCATGCAGGAGTCGATAACCTATTATAAAGCATGCATATTATAGCTAAATCAGAGGGCCCATATTGAATTTGGATCCTTCTGGGTTATTAATCATCATCATTGCATCCCAGCACTATATTCATTACATTTACCTTTAATTTATATCTTGTCATTAGGGAAAATGAGTAGAATATTGTGTTTAACGTCACACAACTGGAGCCAGCAACCTCGTCATTGACAGTGGGCTGCAGAAAAAAATGTGTCTATTCTACTGTGACCGAGGTGTGATACATTAAATCCATGAAGGACTGGGGGCAACTTTATCCAAGTTTCTATGTTGGACGTACATTAATAACTCTCATAGTATATGTTTATTTTTTACTTTTTTTTTTCATTTTTGTCAAAGAAGGCAAAGGGTAACCTGTGCAGAAAATGTAAAACGCGGGAAAATTTCTCACATGCAGCATCAAAGTCTGACTGAAACAGAGGTGTGAGAGTGTCTAGTCGGCTTCTCTTTTTAAGCACGCCTTCATAGGCCCCATTTAGGTACAGATTAGAAAAAAATAGCCAAGGGGATTTATAGCCTAGTACAGTCGAACCAGTTTGACTCTCCAATCTCCTGGCATTCTTTAAAAAAAACAAAAAAAAAAAAAACAGAAATTCGTTCCACTAAGTTTTCCGATGGCTTACAGATGGGCAATGATTAATCAGGGAGCTAACGGGCGAAGTAGTTTGCAATTAGACTAGAATGCTCTGAGGCATGCTAATAGAATCAGAAAATTAGAGACACTCTGTGTGTAATTGGCTAGTTTCCATTCAGCAGGTGCCAGCCCACTCAGCTGTGGAACAAAGTCACATTAGCAGTAGTAAAAATACTCATTGATATGGAACAGACAGATTTTCTGCTCATTTTCACTGTGGATGTCAAAACAGACCAACCACTGCCCAAAGCAATTAGCCCATAGTGGCCATTACCCCAGAAACGATTGTACAGGAAGTGTCGCGCCATTGGCTAAAGTCAAACAGAGGTCCTCTCTCTGCACCAATCGGCTTTGGCCTGCCAATAGGGCAGCACTCCCTTGTCAAGAGCACGGTCACACCTTGCACTCATTCTCTTATTTGAAATGTATTTATTAAAAATATCATTATTGACATCCCTGCAAGTAATTTTCCTTTGTAAGAGGCCCCCAGCCAGCCTGGTATTCTCAACAATAACCACATTATTTCTCTGTAGTGGTCACAGACTTTTGCTGGATACAGTTGGGATTCATTGCCTGTCTTTGATTCCCTGCTCACAGGGAACATGAAAGCAGCAAAGCATTCTGGGAAGGCCGCTGTTCTTTCAAGAGGTCAGCGAGGGGGAGAATTCATGGCCTCCCACAGGTTGCCCAACCAGATCAGGCCTCTGCCTGGTGTGCCTTCCCAGCCCTCCAATGTGTCTGGCAAAATGGACGTTAACGAAGAAAACATATTAAATATTGATCGCGCTGTGGCTGGGGATGGCTAACCTTGTGTTTGTGGAGAGCAAAATCCCTTAAAATCCCCTCAGTGCTGGCAACGCAAAGGCATGTTCTCACAAGCCTGTCAGAGGAAGAGTCAGAAGAGAAAGTTGTGTGGAGACATCAAACCGCAGAGCGTATTGTGTGTTAGACACGCTAGAAAAGCTGTAGTATAAGAATGGGAGTCTGGTTCACACCACGGTGAATATGCCGAGAGCTTTCCCCAGCTGTGTATACGAAAGCCATGAAGTCACATTTCTCTACTTTGTAAATATTTAGTCTAAATGGATTGGCCTTTGAATTTGAATGACCCACAGGCAAAACAATACAAATACACATTTCACACCTCCAAGATAAGACAAAACATACAGTAACGGAGCTGTTTGTTAGGGACCGTGGCTGAAATTTTGTGGGAATGAAGTTTGACACGAGCAAGGAGTTGGAGTAAACTAAGGAGGAAAGTAAAGACATATGAATAGCGATGAGGAGTCAGAAGACTTTCCCCAGGAAGTCGAGCCGAGGGAAGCAGCTACGAGGCAGAGGAGTCAGCAGATAACCCTGACCCCATTGTGTTCTAATGAAGACGTGATGCCAACAGGGACTAACAAACAGGCTTTGGAATCTCACTTTCCAAGTTGTGGTTCCATTTCCATGAGCCGAGGTCTGTTCTCCTTCCCAGCAGCCCCGCCCCGCCACCCCGGCGCGCTGCGTGACATCCAGTCCTCTGTGCAACAGCTCCTTTCCAGCATGTGCTCAAATTACACAGATCGCCTCGCTGCGCCGTTTTGCTAGGATTCGGTTTTCGGTGGTTCTGGAACGTGTCATACGATGACATGTGCGCTCGGGAAAATGAAAGCTGACTGGCTCAGAGAATCCTTGTTATTCTATTAGAGAAATGAAAGAAACCTCACAAGTGTGACGTCAGTGGGGAATTTGCAAATATGTAGAACAAGACCATCTGGCTGAGAACGCTTGGATCAGCATGGTTCTCACTTGCCAGCTCCTTCTTGAACTTTTGCGTCCTGTTTAACGATTTGAAAAATCAACCCAGCAAACTCTCGGTTATAAACGCGGCCTGTCTGACTCCTCTGTTTATCACTTCTGATCCCGTTTTGAGACTGCGGCAAGCAGGAGGTCAACATCATTTGGCAGACGGACGAGATGCAGCCAGCTGTCTGGACCTACGCGAGAACCGTCCACTGGTTTTGGCAGACCCCAATTGGGTCATGTTTTCTGATCCCGGCTTAGCTTGTCCCTAATTGGCTGTAGAGGCACATGTGCAAAGGGTGGTCGACAGCATTCCTGTTGCGTTTGGCTGGCAAATAAAAGTCAGAAATCCTGAAATAACCGTAACCCTGGGCAACAATATTTTTCACTTAAGTACATAAACGAGGAGCATGCCGCATTTTCCCAACCGCAAACGAATGACCACAAACAACATCATAGTACGTCTTCTTTATAATCTGGTCAACATTCATACTTTGGACTGAAGAACAAACACCTTATGTGTAGTCCAACATGAAATAAATATATATTTCTTAATTTAAAAGTGGGGCCTTAAATGGCATTAAATATTCGTATCCACCATTTCACAAGCAGCATTTACAATCAAAGCTCTCTATTGCAATGGCAAAACTCCAGAGGATGAGAGAGCATTACAGTAAATTCTGTACCAGCAGTGTGGAATACAGCAGATATCATTGTGTGACAGAGTTCTGGAGTACAAACCCGAAATCATTTTCAGATGTCTTCTCATGCACAAAAAATAGAATAGACTTAAAATGTTTATTTTTATATTGCTTTGGGTTATTCCTCATATTCAATGATGAAACAAGGGATGGAATTTACGCAAAAATGACTAATCGTCATAATAGGATTCTCCTGAATGATTATTTTTCAAATCTCCTTTTGTTTTCTTCGTCCCCACAGAGCTTTCATCTGCCCTTTGGTCACAGAGATCTTTCTAAGGCTCCATTGTGTGTCCCACAGTCGCATCCACAGTTCTGGTCACTTCCTCTGCTGCTCAGATTATAACCAGATGCTAATTCGCTCTGTAATTCTGCCGATGCAGTCGCTGTCTTAAAGCCACACTTTGCATCTCCTCTCAACGGCCACAGAGGTCACAGTGGAGAGTGGTAATCAAATACATTCAGTGGAAAGCAGACTTACGTTAAGACAAAACAAAAGAAAAGCTTAAACTCTGCATTTTGTGGCCCCTCAGGAATGCATTTTTCATTGTTCTCATGTCGCAGATACATGCCTTCTATTTTGGAGTCGAGACCCCAAAGGATTCTGGGGATTCACCGTAAAAAGGTAACAAATGTAGCTTCAGACTGAATGACTTCCTGAACAGATACTGCAAACGATGTCACGTGCTGGAGAATCCAATCCCAGCCCCAGATTAAGGGTAGTAGCAGTGCTAAGCTACGAGCATGAAGCATTGGGCTGGCCCGGTTGATTCTACCACGGATGTAATTGGATTAGTGAGGTTCTGCCAAGTGGGTGGGACGCTGGGTGAGGGATCTTGCTCCTTCCAGCAGGATAAGATGTTACGGCAGCGGCAGGAAAGGGGGGGCCACCAAGCAGACTGAGGTTAACTAGAGATCCCAACATGCAGGCCCGTCTGAGGAAGGTACTGGAAAGGTATTATAATACCTACTTTTCAACTGTGCTGCTCTGAAAAGTAGGGAAAAACAAGGAGTGCTTTAAACCTCACGCCTCTGCATTAAAGAATTCAGTGCCAAGGGACGCTGTAGCCTGATGTGAAAGGTGACCTGCTCACCTTGAATTTTTGAGCCTCTGAGGTGAATTCGATCCAGAAGCAATAAGTGCCGGGGGACAGAGTGGGAAATGCTGCATACTGTCTATCAGGTTTTCTTCTGCTTTTGAGTTTTCTATTTTGGTTTGGGGTTAAGGAATCAGAAATTACGTTTAAGAAATGAGAAGCCGTGGGAGGTCCCCACTAAAACAGGAAGACAACAATGTATGTACATTTTTCCTAGCTTGATAAATTTTGAAGAAAAGTTTTTAAAAAATCCCACACAAGGATATTAAACCAAGGAAAAAGACCTTGTTTGTCTGCACTTGGTAAAGTGTCTTTTTTCAGCTTATATAAAATAAAACAGACAAAACTTTATTTATGAAAATTTCCCTAACAACAGTAAAACAGTGTGTGTGTGTGTGTCTGTGTGTGCGAGCGGGTTTACCTATCCTTACAGGGACACAATGTCCCCATAACGTGATAAATATCCGTTTTTTTTTTCCCTTATGGGACAGGTTTCCTGGTCCCTATAAAGGAAAACTCTATTTCATAAAAATCGGTGACTGCTATGAAAAAACTAAAAATGCAAAAACTCTTGTACTTTGCTAGGTTACTTATGGTTAGGGTTAGGGCAGGGTAGGGGTTAAGGTTGTCATAGTTAGCATTAGCATTTTTCCC
>JAODLC010000123.1:28981457-28992716 GCA_026781145.1 Hippopotamyrus pictus | reverse complement strand
CCCCAAAGAATCATTCTTTTCAGTATTCTGTAGCCTGCCAACATGTCGTCACATTTGTATAATGCCCCTAAAAGGTCAGAGTTGGAACATATATATTTTTTTATAGTTTTGCGTTCCCTCAAAATGCTCTTGCATTACTATAAATGACTGTACCGTGTTCTTTTAAAGTACAAGAGATAGAATTAATGGACTAATAAGTATAAACCTAAATGGTATACAGACACGTCCAGTTACGTGAGCTTTAAGCATTAAGCTATAGGGGCCAACAGACCATGTTACTTCCACGCGTGTGTTTTTATACGTATTTATATGTATTAATTAATAATTTCACACCGTCAGTGAGTTTAAACAAGACAGCTGGGCTATTGAGCGTGTGGTGCGCCGGAACACAAAACTATTTCAAAAAATATTTTCCCACCCTGACTGACTTTTTAGGGGGTCCGTAGACGGCAGACAACAAAATTACAACAAAGTGTCTAACGTGATTGTAGACTACGGTGACACTTTAAAATTGGGTTAATTATTTGCACATCATGTTCCAATGAATGTTCGAATACCGGTTGAAAAGTGGTGACCCTAATTTATGTTAATGGTAAATGTCAAAATTGTGTAACGTCTCTCACGGAATGCTTGTGTTTCATTAGCGTGTAACTGTGAATTTTGCATGAATTGTTGACTCACCCTGCCTGTGCCACTGTTAGTGTTAAACGAATACTAGCTGGTAATGAAGACAGCAACTTCCATCTTAAAAGCGCTGTCATCTCCTTTATTAAAAAGACTCACACTCGTCACAATCCGTTTATTTGCAGTCTGTATGTGGGTCTGCGGCATCGAAAGCATTCTGTGATCTCTAGGCAAACAACGAGCTGACATCACTTCTTTGTAATAATCACACTTTATTGATCCCAAAGGGGACTTTCTCTGTGCACTTACCCGATCCTGCTCTCTTTGACTCTAGGTGAGCGCGAGCTTGGCAGCGGCATGGAGCTGGGGGTTAAGGGGCTTTGCTCCAGGGCCCACGGGCTTGAACCCGACAACCTTATGTTTTGTCCAAACCTCATCTGAACTACACAGCTACTTTAGATTGGAGTTGATTTTATCAGCCAGAAGGCATTTGTAACAGCCAAAGCCTATATGTCACAATTTTTTTGTGTTTTTTATAGGTAGTTATATATTTTATGACCCTCTCTACCCAATTGTCTTAAAAGTAGCACATTTAGATTATTAAACATATTTAAGAGAATGCATTAATAATTTAATGCTTTACATCCATTGAAGACTGAGGCTGTTCAATGAAATCTGTCACAAAAGATGGTTAATTTGCTTTTTATATTCGCTTTGCACAATGGTATGCCTTTTTTACCTCGGTTGATTTCCCTCAAGTGTCCAAACATCAGGTCAGTGCCAAGAATCAGCAGGAAAGTTTTGACATTTCAAACTTGACAGAAAAATCAATAGAAACCCCCTTTCCTCCTTATTCCAGTTTGATCTGTTTGGTTTTTCAAGAAATTGAAAAGTGCTGACTTTTTTATTGTAAAGTGTCCTATTCGTAAATATGAACTGAATTTTACCAACAAAAATATTATTTCATTTTTTAACATGATTTTAGAAAAGTATGTTGAACAGCAGCTATATTTGCCTGTATATATTATTTTAAGATGATGAGGTGTGTTGTGTTTTGGCATATAGGACGGAACTGTGGTTCAGTATGTTATGTGATGACATTGGTAATCTTTGTCACACATGTGGACAGAACGTAGCCATGCGCCCAAAAACTCTCAGAACACCTTAAAACACCTTAAACAGGTTTACAGTTCTGCTCAACAGTTTGGCCTGAGATGCATCCAAATTCTCTGGTCATGAGAAGACGGTTGAAAATCAGCAAAGGCCTTTATTTCTTATTTTACTGCATATCTTGCAACATTTGTAAAATAAGTCTCACCACGTGAAAAAAGCTTTCAAATCATGGATATGACTTTAAAAAATAGGTTTATTCCTTATTTGAAGTATACCCAATTTTTACTGAATCAAACTGATATCGCAAACTTCTTTCATTGACCAAGAAAGGCTGCTCTTTCGCAGCCTGTGCACAGGAGTTCTTCAAAGCTCAATTCTTGGTTCCATTTTCAATCTGGGTCAGATTCAGCTTCAGTTCATGCATCCACACATTCATCTCCTCTCACATGAATCTAGTGCTATTTGTACTTCACTGAAATCTTCACCCAAATGATGTGTTATATCAAACTACAAGCTATCACCAATTATCTCAAGTTGTCTCAAGATTACTTTGTATGGTACCAGCCCACTTCATTTTAGTGACCTACTCCGTTCAGTTATCCGATGGGAAGAAAATATTCCACCTACTTTTTGCAACATGCAGAAAACCATCTGTTGATCAATTACAGCAATTTAGCTAGCAGGCTGCATTTTTATATATGTCTATTTTAAAATCTATTTTCTGACTGAGGAAACATAAAGACAGATTGTAGTTTTAATATAGTGTGATGTTATGTAATATTTTTCTTGTTGAGTCTGGGGAATGTAATGGAATGTTTATTTATTTATTTATTTATTTATTTATTATTTCTTTAAATAATAATGACAAAAAAGATGACAATAGATGAAAGTGTGCATTAGGTAGCAGTGAACAAACTGTCCCTTTGCACAAACATGGTCTTTCACGAAAGTGGAAGCCCAAATGTTCCCCAGTGTGATCTCACGGTTTCACTGGGGGACAGGTGTAGGGGTGTCTGCATCCGTCAGGGGAGAAGGCTGGAGAGTCATAACCACTGACGTTCTCACAATTTGTGTGGCAGCCAAGGACTCGTAAAACCATAGGCCCCAAAGACACCACAGGACCGCCGTGTTCTCTCAGATGTACTTAACGTGTAATCCACAGAGCACAAAATGGCCTTAATTGTCTCAGTGATAATTGGGTTAATACAGAACTCAGGTGCACGCGACGTCCAGAAGATCCCTCAGGACCCTGAGCTGGGGGTTACAGTGGCGGCCAATCATGTCGGCCGGCTTCAGTTTTCAGTGAGAAAGAGCGAGCCTACCGATGAATTAGAAGCCCCTAGGTTTGGCTAATTCGGTTAGCCATGTGTTCCTTCATGGACTAATACTCTCCCGTCCAGATGTCCAGTGGATAAATACCTTTTTCTTGGTATCCAAGTTGTATCATGGCTTTAAACATGGTAATCCAGTAAGTCTAGTAATACTTTAATGCTTCATGCAGAGTAACCTTATACTATGGTGCTGGTCCCGTTTTTTTTTACCGATGTAATTTCAATAGATCCTTATTAATTTCCGGGCAGTCTGTCATTCTCGTTTCCAGTGGTTTGTAACGCTCTGCACTTTTCTTGCCCGTCACTGATAGCTGCTTCACTCACTAATCAACCCAGGAAACAATTGTTTTGCTGAAATAAAGTAAGCTTCTTGTGGATTCATGTAAAGAGCTAGTATTTAGGTAATATCTAGCAAGTAGCTATCAGTCATGGGAAACATCTACTAGTGAAAACACCTGTTCGTTCAATCATATTATTCAGGAGAGCTTTCACACAGAATTGCTGCAAAATAAAACGAAACCTTTCTCAGCTGACATCTCTATACAAATAGAGCTAGGGAGAGACGCCAGGCAACCTAAGATTTAAATTGAGAAAGTGCAGAAAATGTGAAAGTAAAGTAAGGCACTTCCTAGGGAGAAAAATATTGGTGCCATATGGCTCTTACACCGTAGCAGTAGCACTTAGCAGCTAAGTGTCGGTGCTGCCGTGTGTAAACTATCACTTTAAGGTCAGCGAGGTCAAAGGTAACTGCAGAATCTCAACGCAGTGACTGCCTTGTGTGGACGATCCTCTTAATTTTCTTTATTTTATTTACTTCACGTCCACTTTATCCATTTCAGTGATGAGCCACGTTTTTTCCCCTACCATAAGATGAGTATTTCTCCTTCCTGATTCGATTACAAATAAAACTAAGATCAGTGACGTTGTACCTTTTTTGCTGAAAGACAAAGTATAGGATTGAACTTATCTGACCATTCTGAGATACTGAAGGAGTAAAATACACACACAGATACACACACACACCTTTCTCTGACAAGTGAAAACATATTGATTGGTTTTTATTTTGTTTGCCTAACCCCAGTGCAACGAAACACCCCAGGAGTCAATAAAGTCGGTTCAAGATGAGCAGTACGCCCCCCCAACCCATCTCACATCCCCCCCCCCCCCCCCCCCCCCCCCCCCCCCCCCCCCCCCCCACACACACACACACACACCCTCAGCGTCTTTGATGCCTGACACTTACCACAGTTTGCTGCATGCCCTATCTGAAGATGGTGATTAATCACATAACAGGGGGGTCAGGGGGGGTCACTGTGCGGTGTTTGCTGATACCAGCAGATAAATGCCTTAACCTACCCAGAGTTCAAACCCGGCTTCGCCTGGTGCCTGAGTCAACGCCAAACAGACACTGCTATGCTTCCACTTTTAGGCTGCGGGGGGGATGGGGGGCCTGGGGCGGGGCACGCTGAGGGTGCCCACCTTATCAGGACAACAGATACGACCTGATAATTATAATCCCATTTGTCAGACTCAATTAACTGAGCCCAAGACACTGCAGCCCAAGACACTGTTTGAAAGACAGACTCTCAAAACATAATGCCTGTTAGGCTGTTTTTAGGGTCATTTTAAAGGCAGCTTTCAGCCTTTCCTTGGCCACAACTTATTCTTTGTCCAGAGAACTTCATCTCCCCATCTGTCAAATCTGCAGCGCTGTGACGTTCTCCTCGGGTCACCTGGTCGTGAGCGAGTCACATGACCAAGGGATCAAAAGAAGCTTCCCTGAAGCCTCTACACTTTGACAAGGACATTCTGGTGTCTGACAGTTCTTTCGAAGACTTGAACATATAATGCGCTAATCGCAGACAGTAATTTTTATTTCAGCGCTTTGCTAAATATCATGCTAAGAAATGGAACGTCTCCTGGATATATCCTATTAATGTGACGTCTGTATTAATGTCCTACTTGTATCATATCGGTTAATTTGTGTCTTTTTTTCAGTAGTGGCGTCAGCAATCTCATCATACAAATTCCCTGTCAAGTGTGAGGTTATTTTGCTAATAGAACATTTATCATGCTTGGTAGATCTGAGGGCCAAAATTCAGTCGCTACTCTCCTTCCATTACAATGAATATGGCTCCCCCAGGAACGGAACCCTCCCCTCCCCCACCCTACCCACCCACCCACCCAGACTCACACACACAATGTCACATACACCCCCTGACACGTGTCATAATAGAGCTTGCGAAAGTGAGTGTGGAAAAAAAAGAGTAAAGAGCAGCTGGAAAGTTATCTCGCAGCGGCACTGAGAAGCGCTCTCCCTGTCTGTCTGTCTTCCTCTCTCTCTCTCTCTCTCTCTCTCTCTCTCTCTCTTCCTTTCATTCTCACTCTCCCTCACTGCCCCTGTCCTGCTCTCGACAGACAAGCCAAGGACACAGCAGAGATAGGGCAGGAGGACGGTTTGTCCTCTCTCCGGGACGCTGTGCCACTATCTGGCCAGCATGTCACCCCGGGGTCAAACGCAGGTCAAGGCGCGTGTGACTGACCGCAGTGCTGAGCTGCACGGCCGCACACAAACACACCGACACCTACACAGCGCAGCGTAGCCTCCGAGGGGCCACCTGCAGGCGGTACTCGCACGTAAAACATTAATCCTGAGGCGGAAGGTTTATTAAGCTTAGCACTTGACTGGAACGACCCTCCCAGTGTCGTGTGCCTGTTTTGACAATACTGAGCGATCCATGCTAATTCATTGGCTTGTGGGCACAAGGCTTTGGGTGACGGACGTATGATGAGCCGCTAACTGTATGTTAAACACTGAAAGACTGGCCATAACTGAGCATCAGTGATTTTACGCATTTTCCTTTTGGCCTGGAGCGAACAGATTTGACAGGACGGTGTTACCCCAGGGGCCACGAGTCTACCGGACCTCAGGTCGCGCTGGAGGTGCTCACCACCGCAGGCGATTCCCTCGGACAAACGAGGGAAATCCTCATTATATAATCAGCCTGTCTCACTGAGAGGCAAGCCCAGAGCTGCCCCCCCCCCCACAGGCGCGGTGGGATCTCGGGTCGGCCTTGACGCAGGTTGTCACAGAGGCAGGAAGCGAAAAGCCAGCCAGCAGCCACCCCCCGAATCGGCAGCCTGGCCATAAAAACCAGTTACACCCCCCACACCCCAAATCGGGGAACGGTCCCTCATTTGGTGGAAGCTAAACAGTAATATCCAGGGCACGAGTTTCAGCTCGGGGCGGACGTGCTCACGCAGGGTGTTGCTACGTGCGGCGCGTCGACCCTGCTGCATGCAGCCCCGCCGCTCCGGGGCAGGACCCTCAGTCGCATTGTTTTCCCCTGCGCACTCAGGCCCGCGTTTACACGGCGACACTTCAGCGCAGGTTATCCTGCACTATTGTCCCGCAACTCTGACCCCATTAGCGCATTCTTTGATGGAGCCGTGAGACTCTTATCAGCA
Organism: Hippopotamyrus pictus; assembly: GCA_026781145.1. Lineage (NCBI taxonomy): Eukaryota > Metazoa > Chordata > Actinopteri > Osteoglossiformes > Mormyridae > Hippopotamyrus > Hippopotamyrus pictus. Next base: position 28,986,180 of record JAODLC010000123.1, on the reverse strand, counting down.
CTGGGTCATTAATTACACTTTGTCGCCCCCGGAGTGATCTATTTCTGAGACGCCCTCTGCCCCGGCCCACTCCAAAGCTCCCTCCGCCTCGGATAAAGTGCGACGGCGAGGGTCAGGGAAAGGCCACGCAGCACTAGTCCTTGTCTGAAGTGAGGCTCTGCTCTTCATCTTGTACTTCTCTATGCTGAGCAGTATTACCCATAATCCCCACCTATTCCTCTCCGCCCACACAAATAGCGTGGTACAGACCCCAGGAGCTTTTCTAAAACACTACAAAATATAAGAATAAAACATTTGCGGAACACCAAAACATTGTACAGTTAGAATTCATTACATTAAATATTAATTAAAACAATGCCAGGTTAAGTACTTCAGCTACAGAGTAATTTACAAGTGCAATTTCAGCTAACTATTCGATTAGATGTAAATCATTTGTATATAGTTTTGTGTGCAATGTAATGCAAGTAAAGTGTACAAATCTTAATGAATAACAGTTAATTATATTGCGAAATCTTCAACTTACCGGGGAATCTTCAATGAAAAGGAGTTTATGGACAAGGATAAGGAAATTTTCTCTGTCAGATATGCTAGAAAGTCCAAAATCTCTCTCATTAACAATATTTTTTCCACCATTCCTGTGGATGTGACACTGAGAAGGACATTCCTCTGCAAGGCTAATGTTAGCAGTGATGGTTAGCATATGCCTTTATGCATACTGACTTTTATATTTGGAAACATTCATGTTGAAGATTTTCTCAAGGGGACCAAAGCTCTGCCCTTCTGTGATCTGCACCTACACCTGTGATCTGTACTTGAAAGATCAGGGTGACAAGGGCTGTGGACTTAAATTTTAACTTTAAAAGCTTAAAACTTCACTTCACGATCAGCTACCTCAACAAATTATGAAGGATTGCTTGTAAAATAAAATAAATAAATAAAATGACCAAATGTTGTTATTATTTGAATGTGAAGTCAAAGAAGCTGTAATTTTCATCATGGATATTTACAAAAAGAATATTAAAATATTTAAGCCAAAAGATTAGAAAGATTTCCCATGTTTGTCCACCATATCTTTTTATATTCTCAATTTAAGTTCTTTTTCTTTTTTTCTGTCTCCCATTTTCTCGGAGACATGTATACTGGTGTACTGGTATGAGTCCAGAATGAGCTCTGAGAGTATGAGGGCCGCCCGGAGCGAGAAGAGGCCAGCCCGCCTGACAATGCTAATGTTAGCGCTGTTGCAGAAGTTATAGGGGGGAAGCAGAATGGACAGGGGTGGTGCTGGGGGTCCACAATAAGACAGGGGTGGTTCTGGGGGCCCACAATAAGACAGGGGTGGTTCTGGGGCCCACAATAAGACAGGGGTGGTTCTGGGGTCCACAATAAGACAGGGGTGGTTCTGGGGGCCCACAATAAGACAGGGGTGGTTCTGGGGTCCACAATAAACATCCCAGTCAGGCACCGGAGGCGCAGACTGTGGATTCAGCTAAAACCGTGCTAGATAAAATGCCGCCGACATGTGAATGATATTTTTAACCATCCATCCGTCTTCCATAGCCGCTTATCCAGTACGGCGTCAACGAGGGTCTGAGGCCTATCCAAGCCGCACAGGGCACAGGGTAAGGAGACCCTGTATGGGACGCCAGTCCAACGTAGGGTGTTGGTTCACACGCTGCGGGCAGCTTACAGACCATTCATCTAAACAAATGTCTTTGGAGGGCGAGAGGAAACACATACATACAGAAGGTGAGCAAGCAAGCTGCACACACACAGGGCCAGGGAACAGACCCTACATATGGGGTGGGGGGCTCACCAGACTCACTCCCCAGGAGACATCATGCCAGCCTGGATGAATCATGGTTTACATCTCGGCAACTAAATATTTATCATAAAAATAATTATATATCCTTATTGTTATTATTATTATTGTTGTTGTTGTTGTTGTTTTGTTTTGATGTTTTGTTTTGTTGTTGTTGAAATACTACTATTAAAAACATTTAATAAGCACAGCAGGTATAGTGGTGGTTAATGAAAGCCCCTAACTCAGTTCAAGGAGTGGCCCTTGAACGACGGAGAATACTTGCGCTGAATTATCCAGCCTTCGTACATTACTTGTGATAAAAAGGTGAGCTAGGTGACAGAGTGTAAAACGTAATGCTGAAGTATTAAGTAGCATGAATATTTCAAAGACAATTTGACATTTTTATAGGAGCCTATTTAGTTAGCCATATTTATTTAGAATGTCCCGTTTACATCCTTGACATTTTAAAGCTTAAGAGGGTTTCTTAAAGATAAGGCTGACTTGAGCAAACAGCCATTTCTCTTTGGCTGAGTGGTCATCTGCTTGAAATAATGCCTGTTTCTGGTACTGAAAATAAGCTCATGGAAAGTTAGGGGATAATCACATAGAATCTCATAGAAATGTGTGCTCTTGGAAGGAAACCGGAGTACCTGGAAGAAACCCACTCAACAGAGGGAGGACGCACTGCACACACATACACTAACCTGGGGGCAGAATTTATACGCTCAGTGTTGGAGTTGTCAGCTGCAAAGCCCATGTATATATATCTCTTCATTTCTGATTAGCATAACAGCTGGTTATTTGAGTTCTGCTAACTTATTTGATGTTTTGTTTGAGTTCTTTAGCAGGGTCACTGTAAGAAAACAATAGTAGTCCACTTATGCAAATACTTCTCCTAGAGTTCAGTGGCAGAGCCTTTAACAAAGTTAAGAATGACTGCGGTTTTTAAAGAAAGCTGCCCTGCGCTGTGGGTATTAAACAAACAAAAAGAAAAACCCTTTTGTTACTTCGACATGTGATGTTACAGATCCTTCGTGGCCCAGTCTGCAGATGTATGACACACTGAAGCTTTGCTTAGCGCTGGAATTTGAAAATCCACGATTTTGTCTTGTGGATCTTTGGGCAGGTGCAGTGTTGAGCCGGGTGGCAAGGTTTAAGTGGGGGGGGGGGTTGCCCACTGGAAGGAAAACGTGTGGACCTCCTCCACATGCTGCCTCAACTTCTTAAAGGGAATTTCAAGGTTCCTTGATGCACAGGGATCTGACCTGACCTATGCTCCTGTGTACATCCTACATCTCGGAATTTGATCTGTTTGTTACAGTAGGTCTTTCTTTTGCTTCATTTAGTCTTTAAATCAAACGGGTCTGGTCTTTTATAATTCACTGGATATTCTCATATGCCAATATATTTAAAGGGAAAAAAATAGTTTGTATAAAAGAAAATCAGTCAAAGCAATTTATTAACATAATATTAAGTACGCTGTAATAAATATAGAGAGCGATCTGTTTCCACAGAACTTGGATGTCAAATCATGATCAAGTTTTTTTTTGTTCCATTCATCATATTAAACCTAATAGCAACAATATATCTATTGTTAGTGAGATTTTTGAGGCCCTCGTCCATGTGAGGTCAAGTGTAGGCAGTGATCATAACCACATGCTCACGTAACAGTAATTAATACCACATGCTCTGATTGTGTATGTACACCAGTCATGAAATGACATCATCATTTGGTTCTAATTTGATGCCAGATTTAAAATATATATTCTCAGAAAGAGTTTGACCAGATGTTATGTGACAATGTCAATTGTTCCACGAGCATTGAACATATTCTGGATTGTCTGATGTTCTAATCAAGTTTAGATTAGCAGGGTTAGCTTCTCTGGCCGATGTTAGCATGCCTCTTGCTTCCTAAGTTTTTCCCTGCTCATCCTATATCTCATACTGCATGTTCACTTTTCAGCTGCAAACCCACCCACTGACCATGAGCACCGTCCCTGACCAGTGGGGGTCACACCCCGTACTTATGGTAACCCCCCCCCCACCTCACCCCTCCTCCAGCCACATAGGTGGTCCTTCCTACTGGATCTGGTGACACTTGACAGCATTGCCCTCAGAACCAGAAAAAAAAAGTTGTGTGTGTGGAGTGGGGAGGCATATTGAGGGGATCTTTTCACCGGTGAGCAATAGAATTCCTTTCAAGATGGCGGCAAGGTATCTGGTGGGCTTGGCTGTGAGATTTGAAGACCCCCCTCCCCCCCCCCCCCCAGCACCTCGACGACACACATACGCACAGACCCACACAGCCACTGTCTCTCTCATGCCCCCGATGGAGAAAAGGTTCATTGTGGCTTACAATAACGGGGTGGCCCATGTCACAGCATTCAGTCCGTACCTTTTCTCACTGCCCCCCCCTTCCCCCCACATATCACTGTTTTATCCAGAGGGCTGTGCTGTGTAGTGTCCAGATAGACACCGCCTGGGACTCTCTCAGCACTTTCTCTAGGGCAAGAAAGAGGGAACAGTGCGGGGTGCTCGCCGTAGGGGTAGCCCCCCCCCCGCATTCATGTGCAAATGGGGCCTCATTGTCCGGCCCCGCAGAGAGTACACACACAGATAAGAGGCACTTTCGGCCTGGGCCTCATGCGGGCCGGCCTCCCCTGCCGGAGTGATGACAGCCTTGTCAGAGATTATCCGACAGGACAGGTGACGAACACTTGCGTGCGCGCGCACACACACGCACGCACACACACAGACAGACACACACACACACAGACACACACACACACAGACACACAGACAGACGCACACACACAGACAGACACACACACAGACAGACACACACACACAGACACACACAGACACACACACAGACAGACACACACACACACACACACACACAGACACACACACACACACACA
>JAODLC010000123.1:28968426-28981357 GCA_026781145.1 Hippopotamyrus pictus | reverse complement strand
ACACACACACACACACACAGACACACACACACACACACACACACACACACACACACACACAGACACACAGACACACAGACAGACGCACACACACAGACAGACACACACAGACACACACACAGACAGACACACACACACAGACACACACACACACACAGACAGACACACACACACAGACAGACGTACACACGCAGACAGACACACACACACAGACAGACACACACACACAGACAGACACACACACACAGACAGACGCACACACACAGACAGACACACACACACAGATGGAAACACACAGGAAAAACCTCTCGCATTGCTCTGGCGTGAAAGACTCTGTTACATCATTTTGCCTACGTTCTGCGTGCTGTTAATCTCCACCCCCTGTGTTTCCGGGGGGGGGGACTGGGTATGACATTAAATTTTACTGACGTTCCAGTCTGTTAGTGACATTGCTGGTGTGAGCCAGCAGCATTTCTAACATCCTGGTTTGTGGGGCGGAGGTGTAAAAATATGCCTGTTGAAAGCAAATGGTACCTTTTTTTTTAATTCATGTGAGGAAACTGTGATGTGGATTGCAGGGTTTTCTCGTTACGAAAGTTTCGCTCGGTTAATATGCGATCTGGCCGTCCATCTGAGGGTGTAACGCTGAAATATTCGCAGATCGATAGCCATGTACCGCATCGATAACGGCCTCGTCCCATCAGCCTCTGGAAGTACATATCCACCGTTCCCTCAAGCCTAATTCACGTACACTGGCACCTAATGATGAAAAATAAGAGACCTTTTATGTTTTATTTATCTTTTTACCGCAATGACAATACGGAATCTGTCAATATTTCGCGCGCAACAAGAACACGGCATCTGGAAAGTCTCCATGCCGGCCACAGCGCCTACAGGCTTTCGTGCGGGCTGTCTGAACCTCGGCTCACCTTACGATTTGCTTAATCGCACACCCAGCTAATGCACGAGGTGGGGGTGGGGGCTGAAGCTAGGGCATTCAGAAAGGTGTATAACGACAGCAGGGCCGGTTTGTCTCTGGATGTGCTATTACTAAAAACCCAATCTGGGCCCAACGATGAGCTTTTGTGAGGCCCTCCTTTCAGACCGTGGTTGGACGGATAAAAAAAAAAAAAAAAAAAAACAGAAGCTACCCCATTCATGTGGACGGGGGGGAAAAAACAAAAACATGTCAGTCGAGCTAGCGGGCTTAGAGTGTTTACCATTGAAATTCCGACCAATGACAACTGCCGATGAAACAAAAGGCCTGGGGCTGGAGGGACCTGAACGGCCACAATGGAGTGACAGGAATGGCCCTATTCATTAAAAGCAACGGTCAAACGTATGCAGGAGCCCAGGCGGCCATATCGGATCGGATTGAACCCCAATCTTTGTCAGAATTCAAATGTAGCTCTTTATCGGCGATGGGTGGAGGTGGTGGGGGGGCACCGGGGGTCTGATTCTAGGACATCAGGTAAGAGCTGCTGCCGCCGTCTCCGTGTGTCTGATTTACAGTGGCCGGCCTGCCGGGCTCCTCCATTTCGCTATGGATTCACAGCGCACTGCCCCCCCCCCCCCCGACTTTTTTTGGACACATTCGTGTGAGAGAAAAAGGAGGGGGGTGGGGGTGCATGTCACAGGCTCACGGCTTGTCACAAGCACTGGGCATCTGAAACGGGCTCTCGTGTGACCTTCAGATAGGAGGGTGGCCTGATGGGGCGGTTTTGTTTCTTGTGGCGCGCAGCAATGCTTTCTGGGAGAATTATGGTGGGGGGGCGGGGGGGGGAGGTTTATATAAAATAAAAAGCTGACACACCAAAACTTTTATCTCTGAAAAGTATAGATTCCTGAAACTCATTTATGCAAGAAGCTCTGGCTCTTAGCACTTTTGTACATTTCCTTGCTCAGTTACTGGATCTGAAAATGCTTATTTTTAGATAGTCAATACTTGAAGGCACAAAACAGTTGTTTTTCTGTCTGACACATGTATTGAAAACAGGATTCCTTAAATTTAAAACGATCAAATTTTCAGATATGACTTTTGTTGTTGACAGTGATGTGGCTCTTTGTACCTCTTCAAAACGTATTTTCCCTTCTTTTGCCGCAAAATTGATGCATATTTGAAGCTGACTGGATTCCCTAGATCACAATGACAGTAATCACAATCAATTAGGTGACACTCGAGGATAGTTAAAATCAGAATCAATATCAAGTCAGTGCCTCTGAAGACATTTTTTTTTTTCCTTACACTGACACTGAGAATAAACGTTAAAAACCTCATGAATAAAATTCTACCATAATGTGTTGGCAGCCATAACATTGATTAAGCTCCTGATTAGCCTCTTTAGTAATGGCACACTTGTGCACCAGGAAGAAAATAAACACACAAGATTGTTGCTACAGCATTTGGGATTTACTGAGAACTCACACATATCAAACAATTTGTACGGAGGATTGTTGTTCCTGTGTCAGATATTTATCGATTTATGAGTTATTTTATTCACAAGCTGTTTATTAATCTGTTTTTAATCTGTAATTTTCTCTCATGCTCTGTGTGTCCTGGGATGCAGAACAAGCTTATTGCAACCATATAGCAGAAAACGGTATTGATGATGGATAACTATTCATTATGTTAGTTTTGCACTCTCTAAAAAGTGCACACTGCACAAGCTGGTATCTGTACCATCAGCATACAGCCTTGCCGAGGGGCCAGACTGTAAAACGCATGTGACAGGCAGGCATGACAGGCAAATGACTAAGAAAAGGACTTCAGAAGAGACACGTTCTTCGTTGAGTTTGATGCCACCAAATGGCCAGACATGTGCTCAAAATAATATTGTCTGCTGACCTCTTAATAGGGCTTCCAAAATGATAAGGACCAGTCTAGTAACCCTACTGTGTGACTCATGACTTAATACGGCCAGAATTTTGCTCCAGCAAACAAATAACAGATAGACAAACAGGATCAAGTACGGTAAAAAAGACCTTGTGATCTATTAGTAAATAAATGTTCGTGGGTTTGTCTTTTAATATAGCGTTTGATCCAAAAAGACATAATTACCTTTAAACAAAAGCACGTCCTTCGAGAGCTCCGAGTGACAGCTTTCAGCTCTGACCCGGTCGTGGCTCAGGGCGCAGTAGGTCACAGAGGCCCCTCCTGGCGTAAACTCAGACGCGGTAAGTCTCGCTGGCACGGACAGAATGGCTGCAGAGGTATTAGCGCCCTGACACTCGCTCTGGCCCAGAGTATCGTGCAGAGGACGGGTGAGAACCTGCTCGTGGCCCAAAGGCCATGAAGACTGTAGAGGTGCGAAGCAGTGATCTTTTACCATTTCATTATAGGCACCCCAACTCAACATGCATGCCATTCTGTCACTACAGTCACTATTAAACAACACTGTAAGTGTTCACAACCAACTCAACCTTATCTGCATTAACTGCACTGGTGATTGTTTTTTCTGTGTCTTGTACCATTTATGGTATTTCATGCCCGTACACAGTGTTGCCCTGCGTGTTTTATGTCCAAGATTGTTCATGTGTCAATTTTTCTTCTACACTGCACTCTAGTTATACCTGTGCATTATGGTGTTATCCAGTCATGCCCTGTGTGATGTTTAATGTACACACTGTTCATATTGTATGTCAATTTTTCTTCTACGCTGCACGGTAGTTATACCTCAGTTTACATTTTTAATGTCTTGTTATGTGTGAATGCACCATTTGGGCTGCTGCAAAATTTTTGGTTATATGCTGTACACTAACAATAAAGGAATTTAATCTAATTACCAACAAAAAATACGCTACATTAATAAGCACAGTCCGTGTTTGTTTTATTATACCACAGCACCTTTGTGTGTTGCTCTAAGGCATCTGCTGTACATCCTTTATCTGGAAAGTTAACATGTGAACAATCCATATATTTGTAAAAATAGCTGAACATTTTTGACATTAAAAAAAAACATTTTAATTGTGATGTCTACTGCTCTATATCACAGAAACTTCTCGCGTAATGCGCTATGAATGTAATGAAACATGATTTGAAAAGTATGTAAAGGAAAAATAATATAATACTCGTGAAAATTATGTTGACTTTTTGTTTTCATCCCTTTTATCATGTGACGACGACTGCAGGCATTATTATTATTATTATTATTATTTTGATTATTATTTTGATTATTATTATTATTATTATTATTATTATTATTATCTATTGCATTTACAAGCCTGTTGCCACTTGTTCGAGCAGCTGGCTGAAAGCTCTGAAAGAGCAGCAACCTCTCTCCCCCCCCCTCCCGGATTCTTTCTCTCAGCCCCTTGCATGCACAGGTGATAACAGCACAGGGACGGGATGGATGGGGAGGGCAGCGAAGCAAACTTACCAGACAGTATGACACCGGAAGATCAGACGGTCTTACAATTACAGTGAATGGGATCCAGTGGATTTGACAAGGAGGTTGAGCAGCCTCAGATGGGAGGGGGGCTGTGTCGTCTGTCTCAAGGAATAATCAGATCGGGGGAGGGAAAAGGTAACTCTGACTGACTGGGTAAATGAAACAAAGCTCTGATATCAGTGTGAGGAGGAGAACAAGGCATTCTGGTGGAGGTGAGGGACATCGCAGTGGGCGGGGACTCTCCTTGGGATACTTACCTCACTGCCCGTCACAGGAAGGGTGGAGCTGGTCGCAGTAACCCAACCACGTGAAGGATTTGGTGAGGGTCACGGTGGCTGCAGACCTCTAAGCGCTAAGGCACTTCGGCACATCAAAAGCCAGCAAGAACAACCATTTCACCAAAAAAGCAACCCGACGAATGAAAAAATGAAACTTTTATTACATTGTGTTCATTCGTTGTAATATATTTATTAAATTACACAATGTTTTAAATGAATTTAAATGTGAAACATGCACCAGAATGAATGGAAACAGAAGCTATTCCTCCATCATGTTTAAAATAATTGCATATTTGTGTGACTCAGACTGAAATCAGCCAGCTTATCAGTATATATCATCTGTCATGAAAAAATAAAACAAATTAGAAACTAAACAATGATAAATAGTTCCTGTCTGTTTTTAGAATGCAAATAAATTTGTCATTTTGCAGGTTTCTTTGAATGTGTGACTCCAACATTCTTCTGAGTTTATTAGTGACAGAACCAAGTCATTATACGACAGAAGCTTTTCTTTTCTTTGCATCAGTGTTTATTAAATATAGTAAAACCCTTTGCTATGTGCAAAGACGATGCACATTCCTGTGACTCTGGGAGTTTGGTCTTTTTCTTTTCCTCGACCGTCTGTCCGCACTGGGTCTCTTGCATACTGTGCCATGACCTCTGTGCTTTGGCGTGAGAGGTTTCTGGGAATGGCCATCTAAGTTTCAAGAAGAAGTCTTCTGTGGTCACTTGCCTTCCTTCTGCAGACAGGAATGTTCAATCACACCATGTGGAAAATAAATTGTAAACAGTTATGAAGACTTTTTAAAAGTTAGCAAAAAAGTTAGAAACAAGAATAAAATAACAGCTACCTTATTCCAAACAGGTTATATTCCACCAGTGTAGCATATAGAAGGTTGTTACTTTGCTAACAAGACTGTCATGCTTGGAAACTAGGAAAACCGTTTTTAAATGTTGCACTTTGGTCAGTGTATGCATGTGTGTTTTTTGGATGTCATGTGATTCCTTAACAATGGACGTCAGTCACCACATGCAGACAATAATTTCCCTTTACTGTCTTACCAGTCATGGCTACAGTCCATAATTAGCTGCATAGCATTCTGGGATTGCCACACATACGTTGCTAAGCAGCAACATATGCTGCAAGTAACTGAGCTACTCTCTTAGAATGAATTGTTTGGTTGCCGTGTCGACAGAACCTTCTGCTTTCCCCTGGCCTGATTCTAACGATTATGAGACTGTATTCATCATTAATTGTTGTTGGTTTTTCACATAGATTCTATAAGCTCTATAAATCTATTAGAGATTCAAGAAAAGAATATAAAGATGTTTAAATGTAAAGAATATAAAGACATACGCAGCAATAATTCTGTATAATTCTAAATGATAACTCACCACATTCTCCCACAGTGTTTTTAATGTATTTTTCTATTATGAATTATGAAACTGGTTAAGATACAGATATTAAGAAATATACCCTGCAATCAAAATGAAAAACTTTTTTTTTTTTTTGGAGGGAGTTTTATTTATTTATAATACATACAGAAAATCACATAAAACATATTAATTCCCAAAGAATTTTATGTATTCATTGAAACCACAGCCCATACATGCTTTACAATTAGGTTAATAAATAATCACATTTGTTTCAGTTGTCAAATTTCCAATAACTACATTAATTAACTGTCCCACGACAAAGGAAAAGTGATAAATATTTTTTTTTGTTGACAATATATCATGAATATCTGTTCACCCATTTACCCATCCATCCATACATCCATTTTCTCGCTATAGCCTATATAGAGATCACAGTGTCTATAACTGTTTCTGACTTCAGTAAAACATAGTAATGTTCATTTAACATAAGAATTTTTTTTCATTTGACATAAGAAAAAACGACTTTTGGTATTTCTTCCAGCTACAGTAAACAGAATGAAAAATATTACGTAATACAAATTCAGTATATATCATGTTTTCAATGTCTGTTTAAAATACGATGTTTTTGCAGTTTATAGCTTAAAATTAATGTTTTTATTTATCAGAGACCAGAGGTAATGAGTCATGATATACATGTATAGATACAGCTGTCAAGTCATACTCGGGTTTTGTTCTAGAATATTCTGAATGTGATACTTAAGCCTGCGATAGGGAACGCATTACCAACAAGAAGTGAAAACAGTAAATATATCTTGTAAAAGCCTTGTGAAACCCCCGTTACTTATGGAATGTTTATGTCCCAATAAGAGAAAAATGCCTGGAGGATAAGGTTAATCTTTCGACATGAACTTCAATATTGCTTTGAACACTTTAAAACATTTTCTGATCTGTTTTTAAGAACTATGCGTATAACCTGATTCCGATTACTGAGTTCTTCGCTCACTTTTAATATGAAGTATCGAATAACAGAACTGCACGGGCCCCCGCCGCCTGTTAAACGCATGCAGTGGCGGGGAGTGGGGAAGTGTCACCGTGTCGCTTCAGGCCCGGGGCAGAGTCCCTTCTCCGTGCCTCCGTGACATTTCCAGTCTGCTGCATTCAACACATCCTGTTACTGGACATTCCAGATAACGGCTGATTTTTTGTTCCGCGTCACCTTTCTCCCTCAGGTACACGGCGGGGTAAAACCGACAACGGCGAGCTTTTCCGGATGGATTAAACGCCAGATTTAACACCAAGCAGATCGCAGTGAAGACCCACCCGCCCCATCCAGTCAAGTGTATTTTTACAAAGTTTCATTATTATTATTATTATTATTATTATTATTATTATTATTATTATTATTATTATCGTCGTTGTCGTGAAGGATTTCAGTTACCGAAATATGAATTGAGTTGCTTGAGCTTCCCGTGGCGATACGGAGCCGCCCGTTAGCTGGGAGATTAGAGATGACAGCGAGCTCTGCGCTGGGCGCCGTGTCGCGCCTCTAATTGCCCTGACATCACCCGGAACTGAGCTAAAGAGCAGGTCTTAGTCTGACTCAAACGTTTGGTCTCTACCCTCGTGTATGTTTTAGGTGAAACTACCGTAGACGTCTATGCCTTCACTAGACTGCTAGTGCAGGTCTAATCTGCTTTATCGTGCTTCCAGTCTAACTCAATTTAAACCAAGCCGACTAAGACCAAAACTGACAGTATGTTGTCAGGATTTCGTTGAACTTCACCTTTCATTTTACCTTCAATACGATTTGCAAAATATATTTGCATATATTTCCGAATTACCAGTTAGAAATCCTATGGTTTCTATACCTAAATGATGAACGAATTTTAAAATTTAGTTTAAGCTGACATTCACGTTTAACTGATTTAAGTATTCGTTGACTTCATGGGTTCATGATAAATATTGCAACAGCCTTTCTTAGAACATAATAGTAAGGCGTTTTCAAATGTTTCCGCATTCAAACAAAAATTTAATGACGTTGTAAATATCTTTAAAAATAACATCCATCCACCTTCCCACCCGGCCGGCAGTGCGTCCGTCCATCCATCCATCCATCCATCCATTCATCAATCCGTCGATCTTCAAGCCTCTTAATCTCGAGTCCATGCACCTGGACCATGCACATCCCAAAGACCATTTAACACAAAGCAGCGGAACGCAGGGACTGCATGGTTGGCCAGCTATAGGAAGGCAAAAGCAAACAAGACAAAACTGTTGCCGTTTTATCATTTGAGCTTTCATAAATATATGAAGCTATTAAGTATTGCGTTTGGCTTCTATTAAAAGTAATCACAAGTATGCATATAGGCCTATATGTTCTTTGTTACGTTTAAAGTTAAAAAGTGTGACAGCGGCAATTAACGCGTAATACCCACGGTTTAACTAAAACTTTTTTATTGCATAAATGTGATTTTATCGTAAAATTCCGCTGAGATTATTAAAATTACCTTACTTAACCTGCGTTTTCTCCGTAACCTTTGCAATGCTCAGTTCTTTTAAAAAAAAAACAAACAAATAGGCAATTTAACATTAGTTTACTACAAATTTTATATATGATTGCTGTGAATTACCATTTATTTACCATAAATGTGCTTTAATAGGTTAATACGATATCTTAAATTGTACAGCACACGGAATGGTCGCAAAGCCACTGTTATATATAATTTTAAAGATCGATGAGAAGTCTGTCTTGTAATTGAACTAAACTTTCAATTTGCACGGTGCGCGCCTGATGAAAGTAGAACGTGTGGTGACCCCAGAGCCGAGAGGCAGTGACCATAAAAAAAGTTACAGGAAATATAAAAGACATGCGATCTGGTGGCTGAAAGGAGAGAGGATCGCTAACTAAGGGCGGCTCGGATGCTTAGAAACAGCCACCCACTTGTTTTATGCTGCGGCTTAATCTTGATCCGAGCTTCATACGTATCAGTAAGGAAATCAAATCGTCCAGGACAGCTTATCTGTCTAAGGATATCAAGCCAAATTCTAAGCCAGAAGAGACCAAAGTCTCAACACCGAGACGAATCGTGCTCGTTTTTGTAAGTCCCAGGGCGCAACTGTCAAAATTGCGGCTTTGGACAGTTCATTACATCCGTATAATCAAGGCTATAATCGCGCATTTTAGTTGTGTATAGTTATGCATTCGATATTTTAAAATGTGCAATAATAAAATACGAACATTTTTAATATAATCGTACTCTTTATATGCAATCAGGCCTATTTATAAATTTGATTTAAAATCATGCGGTGAAGTGCTGCCTGGAAAAATAACCAAGACAAAATGGTGTGTAAGAAGCTGTACCCGCTGAGCTACAGAAAGAGAACGGGACTAACACGATTTATAATTGATATTTATAATTTGTATTTTGTTAAAAAAATAATTTTAAGCGGAAATACCGAAAAAAATATATACAATTTTCATTCTATGTTAATAATATATCTTAAAATAAGCATACAGTGACTTACAAAATGACGTAGTTAAAGCGTGTCGTAATACTCGATATGAACATGTATGACACGCTTATAGGTTGCAGTAAGATGTGTTTATTTCACTTTAGATTCTATTTTGATCAGAAAATACGTTACGTTTGAAATGTATAACAAGCTGTAGTGAGTACTCGAAGCAGTTTTGTGAAACTTAACCCTATCAAAATAACAATTATTAATACACACAAACAAAAATAAATTTTATATTTACTCCAGATATGTTATTATTTAAGCCTTACATTTTTTCAGGTGAAACCCCTGACACCGTTAAATATTAAGTAGGCCTATTACTATTGTGCTAAATTGCAAGATGATCAACTAAACGTTAGGTAAGTTCAAGCTTAACTTTTTGCGGCTTTGTTTCTGTCATCCTTCATCTGTACAGAATTATAAAGCGCTTAGAAGAAGAATCTTCGTCCACCCATCAAAGGTTTAGGACACAAAACTTAAACGGACACTTTTAACAGGCATGTTTACTAGTCTAATATAGGCCTATTCGGACTATGAAGAAACGTAGCGTAAAAAGTCTAAAGGAATTTATTATCTCATTATATCCTTCGGTATTTAGACGCTATACATTCGTGAAGCGATTATGAAGACAATCAAATGTCCGTCATCTTGACTGATAATGGAGATATAAAGCAAGGAAAGAAACTACTGATATGTGAAATTTATTTACATGTTTACTTTATGTTTCAGTTCATATGCCGACCTATCGTATATTATGTTGGCGATTGATACCAAATCCTACATTCTCTGTGTCATTTAAAACACCAATTTGCATAGCTTCAATGTATCGGTGTGACCGAGTAATAATAATAATAATAATAATAATAATAATAATAATAATTTGGAGGGAAGATATTCATCTTATGATATGCGTGGTCTGATCTCTCTTTGTATCCAGTAAGGAGTTTGTATCCAATATGGACAGCATTCAGAAATGTTTCCATATTCGACACTTGCTGATATTGTAGATTGCATTTTCAGTCACTAGTGGGGCTTATTTCTGAAGTGATATTAAAGGTAACCGTCTCGTTTATGACTCAGTTCTTAACACTCGAGGCGCTTGCCTGATTGCTAAAGGGTAACATTGGAAGTTCCCGTCACTCGATCAATAAGATGGAGAGATCGATTGTTCAGCTTAGGCTGAAGGCTCTATGAAAACAATGAAATCATATAACTTGTAAATAATGCAAAGAAGAATGTCTGTGAAAATAAAATGTCCATGTTTAAATCAGCGAAGAAGAAGCCTTCAGCTGTCTGTAGAGGACTCAGTTCTTAACACTCGAGGCGCTTGCCTGATTGCTAAAGGGTAACATTGGAAGTTCCCGTCACTCGATCAATAAAATGGAGAGATCGATTGTTCAGCTTAGGCTGAAGACTCTATGAAAACAATGAAATCATATAACTTGTAAATAATGCAAATAAGAATGTCTGTGAAAATAAAATGTCCATGTTTAAATCAGCGAAGAAGAAGCCTTCAGCTGTCTGTAGAGGGTCTTTTAGAGAAATCACGACTGCATGGTAGCCGCAAATTGACTAACGTAATCAGCTGTTTTATTTCACTTTCAGTTGCATTGAAATTAGTTTCTCAGATTGCTAGCAGCACATAAAGTCCCAGTTACAGGCAGTTAACTGTAGTCTTCTCTGTTTCTCTGACATTCCTTTAATACGGAAGAATTCGGCATAATATTCGCGGCACTGGCACTGTATATCAATTTCCATGACTTTATTGGTAGTATTATTTTTATGGGACGAGTCTTGCCTTAAAATAAACATTCACTCGTTAATCTAAGTTCAGAATCATAAATGGCATGGTAATTAAGTAACCATTACATCAATTACATGAACTGCAAATTACATTTCGTATCAACTCATCCGGAATTAAACCATAAATATTTTGAATAATATTATGCGTTTCTTACTCGTTGTATTTGCAATTTTTTTGTTTTATTTTAGTCAGAAATACCCACACAACTGATACGTGCTTATTAAGTATCTGTTTAAGGAATGACAAATCAAATAATATGCTTCTGCGACTTTACTATAGGCATCATGATCAAAGTCAAACTTGTTACAGTCACGTTCAAAACGGAGGAAAGTTATGTATTAATAAAGTTCAAAGGGTGATATTCATGTACTGTAGCTAGAGAAGGACTCGCTTTTACCGGAAGTCAAATCAGTTACTATAACAAAATGTTATTTTTAATATTTTGATACCATTTCTTCAGCTGCTTATAAAGCATAATGCATAAGGCGCACGTGAACAGAAAATATTTCGTCGTTGTTGTATTTTAGCATGCATACTTTCTTCACTATATTTCCCCAAAATGTGCAATGTCCATTCATTATGAATGTTTCAACATCTGAATATGAAGAATATGAAAAGCATAAGACAACATTATGAAACTAAGATGAAATTACGAAAAACCTAATGACGCACACATAACTTCTTAACGATCACGGACTTTTCGTATCGAGTTTTCATCGATAAAAAATGATTGCATTCATTAATATCAAACGATGTTAGAATTAACATTTATCAGATGCTGTACTTGCTGTTCCTGTTTAAGATCTCTTAAAATTGCTCATTGTTTATGCTGAACAAAAAAAAGTGCTTTATTATAACTATTACAATAAAGCTATACATTTCTCCGACAACGAGTCTATGTGCAAGTTTCTATGCAGCTGCGATGGTGTTTTAAAGAAGTGGATTAAAATTATACACTTTATGATATATGAAACTTGGCTTCAATGGAATTATGGTTCTTTGCAATCTAAAGTAACAGTCGAGGGACAATACGAACTTTCTTCCTGCAAGCAGATGAACTGCGGTATAGATTATTTTAATCAAGTTTAACACAGATGAGGAAAGCAAAAAGAGAAATATCAAAAGTGCTTCGGAACTTCCTTATCACTTTCAATTGTGAGGAAATGCGCGTCGGGTTTAGAGACACAAATCTGGAACTAAATTTTTCAGGGTGCATAAAAGTAAATGGTCACTAAGTACTGGAGGAGTTTCATTAGTACTGACTTCAGTCCTTGAATTAGTAACCTAAACTTTGGTTCCAATCAGCGTCGGACAATCTCTTCCCTGGAAATAGACCTTATCTCGGCCTCCACTGGAAAAAAACACACAGAAAGTTTTCAATAAAAATACCACGCATGCAGTGGCTGAAATTTCCAACTCTGAAAGAATTTCAGGAATTTCATATGTTCAGATGTTTCGTGTAAGGTCGCCTAATGGAAGACAGTAAAAGGTGAAGTAGATAGATAGATAGATAGATAGATAGATAGATAGATAGATAGATAGATAGATAGATAGATAGATAGATAGAT
>JAODLC010000123.1:28951481-28962112 GCA_026781145.1 Hippopotamyrus pictus | reverse complement strand
CACATGTACAAATTTATTTATTTATGTATTTATTTATTTATAGTGTTCAGAGAATAAGCGTCCAGTTTTGAGAAAACAGATTTTAAAGTGAAATTAAATCATGTTATCCAGAAAACAATTATAACTAGAACACAAATAAATAAACAACTAAACTAACAAATAAATAAATAAGATGAATGAATTAAATAAATTCTCAGATAAAAAAATATGAATGATTGCATAAATTAATGAATGAATGAATAACGCAGAACTTCTGTCTGTTTTCCATTAATTTCTTTAATATCATGCAATCTGACATTCGTCCCAGTGGACGGGTATCAGAATTAAGGTAGGATTAAAATAACCCTTCGGTTTTGCTAAAATATAATAACTATGTATGTGCGCACAAGGTTAAAACAGTATTCAAAAACATGATTTTTAATTTGCACGATCAGACCCAATCTAGAAATGTTTAGATTTTGATCAGAATGATTGTTACATTCTTGTTACACATCTGTAATAGTCCCTCTCGATTAGATTTATCTCTGTAAAAGGTGTATAACACAGAACAATTGCGATGCACTATTTAAGCAGCTGACAGCGCGAAGGAGGGATGGTTGATATGGTGACCAAACGTTGCATGTAAGATTCCTGTCTTTACAAGTGTCACAAAGCATGCCTGTCAAATGCAAACGTAGGCATAAGTAAATGCAGGTCTCAGGCTTGTACTGAAATTTATTCTGACAAACGGTGGCAGAAAAATTCGTTGAAATCGTAGATATTAACACAAAAGAAGACAGCGGGCATGGTGTTGAGCTAGATATCTCTGTTAGACGCCAGTGTGTAGGTTCATGGACAAAGAATGCTAATGAGAGCCGAACTGGGTGAAATCGCTTCTTCTCCTTGTCAGGCTGCACCGTGTCTCGGTACCTCTGTTTATTCTGGAGAGTGCAGAGGGAATCGATAGTCTAACTGACCCAATAGATTAGCCAAAGCTTTATTTATGTGCCGGACCAATGATATTATCAACCCTAAACGTTATACACAGTAAACGTCTTCCTAAATCAACACAAAGAGATTGCTTACACAGCGATCTGCTCTCTCTCTCTCTCTCTCTCTCTCTCTCTCTCATTCACTCACTCTCACCCCTTCTTTCTGGTTTACTGGCCACCTATATAACTGGTGGTATTTCATGCCTCGTTCTGAATATGCTCTCTATGTTACAGTCTGCTGCCCGTTGAGAGCAATCCTCTGTTTTCCCCTGTTCGCTCTATTGACTGCATATTTGGTCGTGTGATCATACACCCTTTTGAAAGACACTCGATATTTTATTTTAAATGATCAAATTCAGGAGCATATTCACTTTGGATGTTGCATACTGACACTTAAAGTGAAATGCAATTTCCGACACCCGACACTGATGTGAAGTGAGCATGAATACATGAAGAAGTACTTTCTGTCTGAGATAAAGTGCTATAAAGTCACACAATACGTGAACTGTTTCATTTTCATCCGTGCTTATCCGAATTAAGGCCTGTCTTATCCACAAATGATATCCAAAAGATATTTAATAAATTTTCCACTGTTTTGTTTGGAGGTCTCATCTCGGTGTTTCAGTTCCGGGCTGAACGCCAGATGCTGATGTTCTACCATCAGTACAGTGATTCTGAAGGCACAGTACGAAGAGCGCCTTGATTACACGTGGTTTTAAAAAACGCCTTCTGACAACTCGATATAATAAATGTGACGCGCTTTCAGGGAGACATATAAAACGTGAAATCGCACCCATCTGCTTGTGTAAGCAAACAAATAGGCCAGTGGTAAAGCGTGCTTCACTTGTCGATTGATTAATAGAATACGACAACAGTAAATGGATATTTAACTCGTTTTAGAATACTTCCCGGCCTGCTGAGATTCCTTTCGCTTTCCATCACTTAAATACGAATTCGATTGACTTATTTTCTCTTTAAGTGTTTCTTCCATCAAAGCAATACCCACAGGAAACACTGACCAAATACTATACCTAATATGCTGTCTGGCTTACAAGGCGAATTGCAAAGCCACTGTGGATTTTAATTCTTTGAGTTGAAAAGATTCGACTTTTTTTTTTTTTTTCAAATACGGAGCAGCATAGACGCGCCTGTCAGAGCCCCTAACTTTCCACGACTACTAACTTTTCTGTTTTTAAATTTCACGAAAAAGGCCACTTTCCGAGGGACAATACACATGCGAGAGTTGATTTAAACAGCACAGCCTCGTGCACCGTCATGCGTGCTAAAGTAGGACCAGCGATTGGTAGTAACATCTATTTAAATTAGTGGGCTTATAAAATATTTGTCCGCGCAGGAACTTTAAAATATAGGGAATAACTTATTTTGTGATATCCGACAAAAAGCAGAACAATTTAGTTTTAATTATAGCTGACTTTGTTGAGATAGTGTATATTATTAAGACCCCGCTCTATTATTAGAAATAACTCGCCTGGTAAGAATAATCTTGACAAATTCAAATATGTATTTTTTAATCTCTCAGACAGCATGTGTCACCAAAAAAGGAAATTTAATTAGGCGTTCGTCTTTCATGGAATATCACCATAGCTAATTCAATTTAGAAAGACAGCTCACAAACAACCCACCGTATCATCTACATCATATTTATTATTAAAATCTAAATTTTTTTAATCGATTTTGAGAATCCGACACCTTGTTGCCTGGTAATCCATGCAGCAACATACTTAATAGGAACCGCAAACTGTAGTAAAAGTAGTTTGTGTGTGAAATGTTAAAACCTATTGGGTATATTGAGATAGACCATTTACTGGCCGTAACTTTTCAATGTCAAGGAAAACAATATTTATTCATTTTAATCCACACCGATAAGCCACAGTATGCTGAGAAACACATACAATATGTTTTTTTTCCTTATATGTAATTAAAAATATATTGAGTAAGTTAACATTTGACTTTAAATAAGTCTTGAGCAACTGAGCGGTAATAGAACAAAATTAGTGAATAAAAAGAGAAACTATCGACAGAAATTAATGGGATCAATCAGACTCAAGAACTCGCCAAACCATATAAAAATTGTACGGTTTTTACAGAAACAAAGTTGTTGAAGTTCTCGTTACATTGTGTGTCACAAGAAAAACTTCCACGACGACGTGATAAAGCCGGAGAACTACTTCAAATGAATGGCCATGACGTCTCCATTTGCTCAACGTAATAGCGCAACGGGGATTCAAACTGGGGCTAGTTAGGCGCTCTAATGAGGAAAGCAGGTTACCTGTACACCTGTCAGCACGCGCTGTTTTTCGAAGTTAATGTGATGGTTCCCTTGCGTAACACAGGCCTATTTACGACACATATATGTGACAAAGACACTGTTGTATCCGATTATAAAAAAGCGAAGCAAATGTAATATGGTTGATTCCCAAAATGTTTAATGAAATAAAACTAGGGTATTTGCTTCCCGCTTAACTATTAAAATAATCCATAAAAAGATTTTGACGTAAAAAGACGCAGCGCTTTCCTGTTCGCTCGTTTTCGCGCAGTTCAGGTTGCTGCAACAATTTTAAGACGCCCCAAGCTTATCTTCGCGCGATTTTAACGTAAAAATGTTTTAGAGAGAACAGTCCTTTAATCTCAATTAACCCCATCGTTGACCTTTTCTGCAACATCCTCGCATGACAACAGCAAATTAGACAACCAGCAAAAAATTTTAAAAGTTCAAGACCAAACACACATTCTGTATTTGAAACTATATATTAAAAGTGCTTTTGATTTGTCATTCATATTTCTCATTTTAGCTGCAAAACGATCCTTAGCATATTATGACCAATCAAACTGCGTGTTCTGAACATAAAATGTCCATGAGTTCAAGTTTCCAGTTGAATCGCAGGTGCGTGACATCAGTAATAATAATTATAATAAAAATCACAATATTGTTCAAAGCGAGTAGGCAATTTCCTTTTCAGTCTATATTTATTTATTTTTCTGTTTAGATTCTCAATTCAATTTTAATTCTTGAAGAACATAGCTTCGACAACATATATCGCACTTGTTATAAGAAGCAAAAGGTTATATAAAATTATTAGTATGTAATCACAGAAAATCTGGTTTTGAACCAGAAAAAAAATGAAAATACAAAACAGAGATACATAGACACGTGACACTTCTTATAGTTGTATGGAAACGTTATTTTCCCGCTAAATCTTGATTCGTTTATTGAGCATACGAGGATTTTTCCTGATTTTCATTTTGTGTTTGTACAAAAATGAAAATAGAGACTAATATTTTACCAAATGAAGACCAGTGTTCTTGTTCATCAGGGAGATACATCAGTACATCCCTTGTTTCTGTACATAATGAATTCCATCTAAAGTCACAAAAAAGAAAAAAAAAAAAAAACAACAAGCAAACAAATAAACAATCAATATTTATGATATAATAATATCGACCAAAAAGCAGGTCCTTCAATTTTGTTCGTTTCGTTTGAGGTCCATACAGTCTTCGGGTTCGGGTGGCTGTTTTGGTCCTTTTTCGTCGTGTTTTTTCCCCCCTTACTGGGATCATTGGATTGACATATACGGCCAGTTGAAGCTACTTCCGGATAGCAACATATCCCGGATCAAGGTTTCAATGGGTGTTTTACCTACCAAGCGGACGAAGAAAAGTTGCTCGATCACTGATGAAGAAACAGTGCGAAGTGACGGCAGGCGCAGTAAAAGCTTTCCAAAGCGGCTGGGCTGGTTGGGATACTGGCTCCTCACATACTCCTCAAGGGCACATTGCGACTTCTCCTGCAGGCTTTCAATGTGAGCCGCATCAGATAGGCCGCAAGCGTCTGTGCAGCCCAATGGGACACAAAAAGACATTGTTTTAAAGCGGGATTGTGAATTATCATTACACACAAGCATACAAACACACTCAAACTGATACTCCTTGAAGAAGAATATTGAAATACATGCTATTTGCTATAAACCAATCAAAGAAATTTAATATTCCACTCTGGTTTATTAAAGGAGACTCATGTTTTGAGTAGTACAAAGACGGAGTATGAAGTATGAATTTACTAAAGTTTATATAGGTACGGATGCCCTAATAATAATCTACCAACCTACAGGAGACCTGAAAGGGTTTTGGTTTAACGGAAGCGTTTTGTTTTGGTGAACCCCCTTCATGGTGAAACAGCAAGCCGTTTGGGAAGCGGACGGCCAAGCAAGCGAGCTTTAAAGCGGGTCAACACACAACAAAGCCCTGACAATACCGCTCAAGAACATCAGCAGAATTGTGTCCGATACATTTTGTTCTTGACCCCACTGGGAAAGTAATCCAACGAAGTATGCATCCGCAAGCAACCCAGGATGCTTCCTGCAGTGTGGTTTTTTATCAGAGATGGTGGTCAATCGGAATATCATTGTTTAGTATGTTTGACATAAATGTATAATCAGTTATGGAAAAAAATTGTGTGTGTGTGTATTCATATATAAATGAAATTGGGATACCAGGAGCACAGTTTTGTCACTGGGGTCCCTTGTGTTTCGTTTGACGTGGCACTACAACGTATAAAGTGCCATAGAGAATTACCGTAATCTCCTAAAAATTAGGCAACGGTATCAGACATCTCATAGTTAATCTTTAATTCTGACTGGTATTAGTTTGACTTGGTAAAGAACCAAGCGTATCTGTGAATTCATATCCAGGCTTAAGATCTAAGACCGTTTTGCAGGTGCTATACGCAATAGACTTTCTAGGCGTTGACGAAGTATTAATGAACGAAAAAAAAAAAACAATACTTAATATTAAGGAGGATTTATTATAACCAACAGCAATACCCGACTGGATAATAACATAATAAGTGTTTCGCTTTATTGTGATATGGATAGTGCTGATCAACCCTAACATCATATCAAAGTCTATCCTTGAGGCAGAATCTCTTTAACCTGCCGCTGTTACGTAAACACCGCAGGCCTCGTGCTTAAAATGCAATCTCTGCATTACCCGGAACCCAAAACTGTTTATTAATCTCCAGAAGAATTAAAAACCACCAATATAAATAAATCATTCTCATTATTTACAAAATTAAAAAAATACCTTTATATCTGCGATTACCGTCTGTAGCCTAACACTGGCTCACCCTTAACAGATTTATAAGTCCTTACATAGGCGATGCCTTATTTTAAACTAAAGACATTCGGAATCCTAATGTGTCTGGCCAGATACCGTCATGCATCGTTCAATATGTGCACAATGGCTATAAGACCGTTTTACGTGTAATGCGCCCATGTTATAGAAGAAAAATTTACGGACAGCAGGTTACATTCGTCGACAGCGATCATTATTCGCAGTTTTCGAAACAGAATCTACAAAAATAAGAAATAATGTTAAAGGACTTGCTTAAATACTAACACAAATAACTGCGGTTTAAAATATGTGGGAAGAAAGCATTTGTTGGACTGAATTAAAAATAAAACGCTGTGTGCAGACAGTTGGCGTCAAGTGGGGGATGAAAGACGTTTGTTGTTTTTGTTTTTAAGACAGTAAAACCTAATACAAGCATTATGCTGTTACATCAAAATATGTTCAGAATTTATTGAGACGCCTTCATATTTTTCCCCCACAATGAAAATTACTCCTATGTAAACGTAAATAGACGTTAACAAATGAAAAATGCAAAATGGACAACGGCAAATACCTTCACGCATAATCTCGTTTGTGGCGATGACAAATCGAAATATTTATTATAAAAATACGCAAAACGGAAATTCTTATTTTAACATTTACATAGCTAAGAACTAAATCAATATACAAGGCACTGGAGCAAAAGCAGACTGTCTGCTATCACCACACTACAGGGTCTTTCCCTCTCCTTGTTTGCCAGATCGCATCTATTTTTAAATGAAAAACGCCGTATCAGAAATAAGTATTTTTATGCGTTACATCTACACATGCATCTTATTTAACAGTAAAACGATACAGGTATGGTGCATTTTCAATCCATATTCAGCTGTCTGCCAAACATAGCTTTACTTTATTCTAGCTTGCAAAAAATAAAAAAAAAACTACAAAATTAAATATTTCATACAGGTGTACTCCCAGTGGATTGTTAATAAACAGGCTTGTATTCACTATATGCACTGCATCGCCCAACTACAAAATCTAGCATTTTGCGTGCATCTTAACTATGTAAGTTAGCAAAATACGGCTGACAATTATATAATATATAGTCATATAATATGTCATATGTGAAACTTGTTTTGCATGTTACATTCATGTATGTGCTGCAGTGACAAATGTATCTATACTTCAAGAAACGCGTGGCTGAGGCCTACGTGCTCCGCGGAGTATCCTTCCGCGATGGGACCCACTGCATCGCTCTTGCTCTTACAGCTCGATTTGGAAGCAACAGCAAGTTTACTAACAAGTACTTATGAGTTTAGTGCTAAGACTTAAAAAAAAAAAAATCTGTATGTTTACGCCAACACAGATGATAGTCCGCCGGGAAAATATCGGTCATTTTTTAAGGTCAGGTCATACTCAATTTTCTTAAAATGCATTTTTGCATTAGAATCCCCTGTTTCTTCAAAGCTAATGCGGCGCACATCTTACGGAGTAAAGCAAAATTACTAAGAGACAAATGCCAAATAATAACAAAGGCAAGGACACGCATCCACTGCCCTGCATGTTAGAAATTCATTTATTGGTCTACGTAACAATATATAGTCCTTTATATTATATGCATTGTAACATTAAATATTACGATTGTAATATAACTTATTTTAAAACTTGTCCTACTTTGTGATATGGCGTCACACTTCGGTGTATATAGAAAGTGACATTCGTGTTTCGGGATCATATTGCAGCACGTCTGCATCTGCCCAAGCCTAAGGCCTGTCGGGTGTTTTTTTTTCTTTTTTTCTTTTTTGACACTCACCTGACGTGAACAGCACTATTGCTTTGATACAGCTGTACTCTGCCGAGTCGACGTGGAGGGTCTTGAGTTTCTCGACCTGCTCCTGGAAGATACGAATGTGATCCATGAAAGCCACGACCCGATCGGCGGACATCGGGGAGGCGTGGAGGCCTGCCGCGGCCAGCAGCGGGGCCACGTGAAGGGGCATGGAGCACTGAGCCGCGTTAAGCACAAACAACTCGCTCCAAGTCAGCCTGAGAAGAGACACCTGGTCCGTGATCTGCAGATCTGGAAAGAAAGGGATGTTCCTGGCCCACTCAACGGCGCTGAACAGCAGGCGTGCGGCCAGCTCGCAGATATTCTCGATGCCCATAATGTTGTTAGGCTGCATGCACTGGCTGCCGTATCGGGACGTCGGGTAAGGCTCTGCCCGCAGTAATAACGAGATGTATCCAGATAAATAGCAATGCCCGTTCAGAGGATCCCCGTTCGTCAGGGCGTACTGGCCTGGGTTGGGCTGGGTCGGAGGCATTCGTCCTCGCTGAACCGCTGACGAGAAGAAAGAGAAGGAGAGGAAATGTACATTCCGACCAGATAAACATACGCTGGTAAAGTTTACACAGTCCCCCTAATAATCATGTAAACAGGCTGCAGTCCCTTAATAAAAAGATAGGCCAGTACGAAATTGCATGTTCTATGCGATGTAGCTAAATACGATTCGTCGTATAGCGTTTAGTTCACTCTAGTCTTGCTATGCGAATGGGACTTAAACCCTCCATTTTAAACACAAATCAAAAACAAGCTATGATGCTTGAATTGTATAGCTCTTATAACAGCAAGACAACTTCAGGTTCTTGCAGAACAGCCATGCTTTTATGGAGTACGTGGATAAACACAAGCAGCACAAAATGTTTCCTAACAATGTGCACTGTACGCTATAAAGATTATTTTGTCTGTTTCAGAAATATCATACCTATTGTAGTTTTTTCCACAGTACTACTGTAAATAAGTAGGTTACATGTGTTGATCTATTTTTTTTTCTGTCACTATTGAAAACGCGTGATTCCAGCGGCAAATAAAAAATAAATTAAATTACGCAAGTATGTCCATGCTTTTTGCTGGACATGCAGTTTTATAATTATTGTTGTCTTCGACGTACGACTTTGAAGAAGTAGAGTCTACAAGTTATTTTTTATAAAATATTTCTGGAACTTTTATGTAACGGTTGAATTGTATTCGGAAACGATTGTGCATGTACTATGTGATAAAATTAAGTGATACGCTGTCTAAATTAAGTTATATTTTAGAACATTAGCATTTTATTTCTTACTAGATTACTCGGCTCCTAATAAAATAATTTGTCCATAATGTATACGATTTACAAAAAAATATGAGATTAAGAAGACTGCATTATGACGGAACGTTGACTAGTTAGCACTCTGTCGGTAAGATAACACTGTTTGGTTACGGCCCACGCCAGTCTCTGACATACACTGAGCAGACATGCGCTACATTATTTTATGACAACTTCTGGAAACCGAAATACAGATGCTAAGAAAATGGTATTCACCTTCCCGCCTCATGCCCACTTTTAAACATTTCTTCAGCCGGCAGTACTGGCACTGATTTCGGTGGTGCTGGTCGATTGGACAGTTCCTGTTGGCACGACATGTATACGTTAAGTTCCTCCGGACACTCCTCTTGAAGAAACTTTTGCATCCCTCGCAGGTAAACTGACCATAGTGCTTGCCGCTGGATTTGTCCCCGCAAACCACACATTCAATATGCTGATTTTGTCCTGAACTCTGGCCGTGTCCCTTGTCTCCGGCTGTCCCGGGCGTTGACGGGTGTCCCGGCTGACCGGGTGTTTGCGGGGTATGCGGCGCCGCCGACGCCGCTTGCTGCTGCTCCCTTGCCGGCTGCGTGTTATGGCCGCCCGGAGTTCCTCCGGCCACGTCCTCCTGCGGATCTCGCCAGACGCTAACTACCATTGCCATATCTTGATTCCGAAAAAGTGCTTAAAAGCGAGCTGATCGCTGCGGTATTTCAAGTGGGGAAAAAGGGTATCGGGCGCAAGGTTGTGCAAAGTCAAATCTTACACATATGGCTAAGCAAGAGCGGAGAGCGATCGATACATTCAAAATACAAGTGAAAAGGCACCCGATCAGGATACGCATGTGTCGGGAGGCCAGTTCCAAGGTAAATCGCAGTCAGCCATTCAGAAACCCAGTCTTGGGAAAAAAAGAGAAATGTCGATAGGCAACAAATTAGCGTTTAGTTCAGATTAAGCGGTTGGAGCGCAGAGGCGATTCCCTGGGATCGGACCAGGATATGGATGGAATAGAAAATAACAAGCGATCCAAAAGTATGGCGAAATAAATCCCCCTCTTTTCTCTCTCCTTCTCACTCCAGTCTCCACTGATCGAAGGGAGCGAAAACTGAAGAGCTGTATTTCATTTCTTCATATCTTAATAAACTCATCAACAGAGAAAAATATTTAAAAATTTAAAAATAATAATAATAATACGCCGTGTCCCGGTATTTCACCCCTCCAGCTGAAACGGAGCGAAAGAGAAAAAGACAAAAACACGGACAAAAAAACTAATAGAATATGCAAAGAGCAGAGACCCAAAAAATGAATGCGTTTGAACGGGAAGACCAGCGGAGCAATGTTTCCGAAACGGGGATCTGCGCGAATGTCTGTATATAGTGAACTTTGACACTACTATTGAAACTGACAC
>JAODLC010000123.1:28926778-28944689 GCA_026781145.1 Hippopotamyrus pictus | reverse complement strand
TACCTGTACTTTATATTTCTGCTCCCTACATGGAGTACCTTACATTTATCTACGTTAAATTTCATCTGCCAGGTATCGGCCCAAGTATCAAGTATATACATATAAGAACTACAACTAGCAACAATAACAAGAATGGGGAAGAGGTAGGACACGAGAAAATAAATAAAAAAATGTCAGAGATTATGTATAAAGCAACTTTCCCAATTAAGCCTATCACCTTCATATTGTGTGTGTGTGTGTGTGTGTGTATGAGTGGGTATACCTGACCTTATGGGGACACAATGTCCCCTCAACGTGATGAATACCCATTATTATTAAACTTAGTTTAATAAAAATCTGTGACTGCAATGAAAAAAATTAAAATGCAAAAACTCTTTTGCTTGGTTACTTATGGTTATGGTTAGGGCTGGGTAGAGGTTAAGGTTTAAGGTTGTCATAGTTAGCGTTAGCACTTTTTCCATAGAAATAAATGAGTAGTCCCCATAAAGATATGTTTACCCGATGTATGTGTGTGTGTGTGTGTGTGTGTCTTAGTGTGTGCGTGCATGCGCGCGTACGTGGGTGTGTGTGTGTTTGGGCCTTTTATGTTAATTGAATAAAAAAAAAAAATACATTTTATAAATGCATTAACACCAGTATAATTTCACACAAACTTATGATCTAATTTGAATTCATTGATGCATAATTGTAGATGATAATGTGATGTAGAATTCTCTGGTTTGTATGTTGATGAAATAATAGACATGCATACAGTAATACACTTATATACAGTGATACACTTATATGCAGTAATACATTAATACACAGTTTTATCTCTCTAACAAGGGTGAAATGGACTAAAATAGGTCATTGCTTAGGTTCTGGACTACTTGATTATGTATTGCAGAATGAAAGATTTAATTACTTAGAAAATGTGTTAATCCAAAAGGAAGCATCTTGCCTATTTTTTAGCACTACATGAATTTGTTGGAATTTTGGATGCAGACTTTTGTTACAGTTCTGGTTCCATCACTGCGGTACCTGCTGCCTGTTAAATAGTTCAGGCAAAAGGGGACAGTGATGAGCTACTTGTCTTAAAGTGTAACCTGCTGCAGAACTGCTTTGGTGAACCGATTAGATACAGTACAGGTCGCCTAGGACCTGCCTGCACCGAAAACCTTTTTTTTTTTTTTGATTTTCCGTGCAATAAATTGTGATGTTGAATCCTTCCCTCTCACAGTACAAAGTGAACTTGCCAACCTGTCCACTCCATTGTAGCCTGGTCATCGTACAGTATATCGATGAAGTTAACAGTTATATTTTATATTTCAGTCCTTTTAACTGTTACGCATACTTCTTAGTTTTACTGCACAGTACTTTACAATAGCCTCTCTCTCTCTCTATATATATATATATATATATATATATATATATTAGAGAGAGAGAGAGATACACATGTACATATATTGTATCCAGTTTTCTATAATCTTAACATATTCACCATTGCATTGAGACATATTTAATTGATATGTTCATTATCATCCATCCATCCATCCATCTTCCTACTGCTTATGTTGGAGGTCAAAGGGGGGGCCTGGAGCCCATCCCAGGCCGAGTGTCTCCGGATTGCTGGAGTAACCCGGAGTACCTGGAGGAAACATGGGGAAAAGCACGTAAACTGCACAGACACAAGATGGTGGCAGAGGTGGGATTCAAGCCTGTATCCAGCAGGCAGCACCAGACCCTAAACTGACACCAATGAAACATTTTACATTTATTTTTAGTTTCTAGGCTTTTTTTCTTCTTTTGACTCAGTAATGAAGACTATTTATTGCATGGCCCTGTGGACAGTATATGAGGAGTATGTTTTTTTCTGACTTGGGTGGACAGTGTATGAGGAATATGTTTTTTTCTGACTTGGGTGGACCGTATATGAGGAGTATGTTTTTTTGACTTGGGTGGACAGTATATGAGGAGTACGTTTTTTTGACTTGGGTGGACAGTATATTAGGAGTATGTTTTTTTTTACTTGGGTGGACAGTATATGAGGGGTATGTTTTTTCTGACTTGGGTGGACCGTATATGAGGAGTATGTTTTTTTTGACTTGGGTGGGCTGCATTTTTCCTGCCTTGTTTCTCTCTCTTGGATTGGAAGTGTGTAGGAATATGACGATGGAAGGATAGAGGTCGGTGTGTCATCTCATCTCTTCAGGGTAGAAACTCACTTCCAGGAATGTTTTATCAAGCCCGGGAATAAAAAGCCATTGTTACTATCATCATCGTTATTGTTACAGCACAGGCAGAAATCCCAAAGGCCATCATTTAAGATTATTAAAATATTTCTAAGGTTCTACTTTATGTGGGATTTTCTGCCTCGCCATACAAGAAACGATTCTGAAGTGAATTTTAATGGCAGCGATTTAAGCCAAGTACATATTTTACCCACGAGTTTATGGGTATGGAGGTCTGTCCCGGCGAGTATGACTCGTGCGGAAATCAATTAAGTCGTATCTTTGCGTTTGTAATAGCTAGGCAAACGTTCGGCCGTTAATGTTTTATACCTCTCCTAACGATTTTCCTTTCCCAAACACAGCGGTTTTCCCCCTCTCCTGCGCAATGGCAGGGCTGTCGTTTATTTTCTGATTGCCGGCCAAACTTCAACCTGCCCTGTGTTGGTTTATTTATTAAATTTCTGAAGGTGGTGGAGGAGGGTGGGGGGGAAGGGGCGACCAGGGCAGGGAGCTGGAGTCAGGTTGGGAGGTGGTGAGTGCAAGAAGAACCCCCCCCCCACATCCCCTCTGACAGAGAACATCCAAGCTGTGGTCGACCTTGGCTGCCGAATTCTCCGAAACATTAAACAGCCTTTCCTCTGCCCTTTCCCTGGCCTGCTTTTCACAGGGGCGGGAAAATGCCCCCTTTTTCCTTAAGCATTCCTCTCCTAGGAGGCTATAAAAATATGTTTGCTTCCAGTGCATTAGCTTAGCTGATGGGTGTGTATTGCGGTGGGAGGAATCAGTTTTATGTTCCACAGGGCTGGATTTTCAAAGACGCCTTGAAAATAAGGAAGATGTTGGAAAGCCCGGCCAGATCCTGCTGTGAGGTTGTGCGTGACCTTGTCTCACAGGATGAGTGGTTAAATCCAGCGGAGCAGATCCTGACGTAGGTGCCTAGGACCTGGTTCATGACCTGGAGTCGTGGGCAAACTTTACTCACAAGCCAAGGGACCTCAATGTTTGCAGACGCAAAAGGCGCTACAGGAAAGCGCTGCCCGAAAGGAGACATAAGAGAGATCATGTACACCGAGAACGTGGAATCCATGCTCTGCAATTCCAAATCCAACATCTAGCATGCATTTATGTCTAAATTTGCAGCTCAAATCCATGGGCAGCAACATTATGTCCTGTTAAAATCGTCAATCTTTTTCTCAACTCAGAGTTATTATAATTGACTGCTTATTCTGTGACATTTATAGTAGCAGAGGATCACCTACTACTTCTAATGCCATTTCCCATAGATACTTGTTGCTCTGAAATGGTTAATATGTGGTGAGATGATGGTGAAACCCATGAAATGGTATAAAGCAGCCGGCTCTCAGCCCAAGAGCACAGGCCAGCATATGAAACCCTAATAGCTCACTTTATTACTTTTATTAAATTCAATAAGCACTATTTGTTCCTTCTACAGTAATTATGACTAATGCATTTTATTATGATGTTTATCTGTTTTTTTTTTTTTTGTGAAATTCACCCTTAAATGTAAGTAAGGTAAGTCTCGATCTTCTAATGAGACCGTGATGTCTGAATGCGTTTCCTCAGTGATGCCTGGGGCTACCGTCCTCTCCAAGAATGCAAGGTGTAACCCCCCTCCCCCCAGACATGTGAGTGGCACCTCCCTCCCATTAGGTAAGAGGGCAGGTGGAAAACTACCTCCCCCCCCAGTAGTCTACATCACTTATTCATGGCTTCCCATAGCACAGTCCTGACCCCTTTGTTATGCATCCATGTTCTTGCTGAGTGAGACCCAGAAACTGCTTATAGAAAGCGACAGCAGCTCGCAACTGGAAGGTCACTGGATGCTGGAACATTCCGTTTCGACTTTCCTTTAACCGGGAGCCGGAGTTTACCTCTGTGCCATGCCTATATCTCTGTGCCATGCCTATATCTCTGTGCCATGCCTATATCTCTGTGCCATGCCTATATCTCTGTTACGCTATTGGCTTGCCAGGGAAGACGGCAGGCGGCTTCCACAGGTACTGTTGTCTGCTGGCATGGACGTGCCCCACGTGGCATGCTGGTATATTTGGCATCTTGCCCTTGACCTCACACATCTAAATGGGTTAAAGTGGCACACGGGACCTAACACAAAACAGGGCCACAGTGGCACGACTGTCTCCAAATCAGCAGGAAATTATAGCCTGGATACTACCAGTTGTATCCCAGACTCCCAACCTCCTTCAATTCTTAATTAATTAATGTCATTATTACATCATTAATACTACTACTGCTACTACTACTACTAATAATACCTAATAATAACAGTAGTTAAAGGCTTCCATTCCAGTTACCCTGACACCTTTCCCTCTTAGTGGTACTGCGGTAGGTATGTCTCTTGCTTTACTACTTCTTCCACCGTACTATATTTTCCCCGGTTCCTCCGGGGCCTCCGTAGGCAGCCTCTGCCTGCCCCCCCCCCCGGGAAGCTGCTCCCAGCCGCCTCCTGATTTGCTGCGTAAAAGCAGAACCGAATGATGGATTACTGTGTCATTGCCGGCCCGCCAAGGATTAATTTGTTTCATTGATTTCTCTTTAGGCGGGGCGCCAGTGGTTGCAGCTTCCTACCCCTCTCTCTCTCTTATTTATTTATTTATTTATTTATTTATTTATTTATTTATTTATTTACGGGAGACTTCCAGACGTGATAGAAAGTAATAGCATGAGACAAATCAAGCGGCTCGTGTAAAATCGGCAGCAAACAATCCTTTCGATGGCGGCCAGACCCCCCGCCGGTGGCCGCAGTCTCTCCCCCCTCCCTTACGATGGCATTAGCGCCGGCTAAAAGGGAGCAGCGAGCCGCAAACCACCAGCCGCACCATCCAGACTCACGCGTCTGCGCCTCCTCCGCGATCGCGCTCTTTAGACGTCGTTCTCTTTCCACTCCACCTATTTAAATTTGCCCAAGGATTGGCGATAGAGGGTATTCCGAGTATTACTTTCAAAGGCATTCAGTGATGTAATGTGTGTGGGATTTCATGACCCTTGTGTAAACAGCATGTCCTGTGGGAAAGCGTCTCTTTACTGTGACAGATACATGCAGGTGAACGAAATATAACTTTCCACAAACGCACTTTTGTGTTCCAGTCAACATGCAGCACAATAAATTCATTGGAAAGTGATTTTGTCGTGTGTTATTGTTTTTTTGTTTGTTTGTTTTTTTAGTTCGGTCCAAATTAATTTTCTATTAGTGGATTGAACGTAGAATACAAAATGCAGCGTTCTTATGATTTAGAAAATCATTAAGGGGAAAATATTAATCTGTGCGCCCTTGTTTGGTTATCTGTCGGTGAGCTGAAAAGAGAATCTTCATCTGAGAACGACATAAACAAATTAACAATCAAAGCAAGCAATAAAACAAAGCGGGGATTTGAAGAAGACCACGGCTGCCATGCCATAATATGGGTCTTATTTTTCATTACATTTCTGAAGCCTTTTATTAATTGCTGGTGCTCTGGACTCCTTGGGCAGCAGTGCCTGCAGAACAGTCAGGTGTTCAAATTAACTATGGTTAAGTTGAAGCAACCAAAAGTTTCCTGGGAACTGGAGACAAAACGGAAGTGCATTTGTTATTTTCTCTAGAACTTACTATCCTGTCCAAAATAACAAAGGAAGTATATGTGATCAGGCTGGAACTGGTTTGGATTAGAGGGGAGAAATCATTGGGAAGGAATGTCTGTATTGTAAAATGAAACTTTATACTTTCAATAAATAAGTAAAACCACTTCTAACTAAATATAAATACTAAGCATTTATTTTTTAAGACATGGGCAAATTTTATTGGAGTTTGTGTGGCATTGTTCTAAAATGCTAGGAAAAAACCAACCAAAGGGGGCCGTCAAAGGTGGACCGAAGCAGCTCGAGTGTAAGTCAGTGTCCTTGAGTCACGCGGGACCGACTGTTGCCTGTGAAAAGACTTAGGAAACTGATCTTTGGGCTTCAGACAGCTTGAGCAAAACCTTCCAAGAGAAATGGGTAACAATTGCACCAAGCTGAAGTTGTTAGAGACTTACTGAAAATGTGGGCCGGTGCAAGTGCTGCCAAAATTGCTTCCAAAGAGTTTGGGGATCAGAAACAGAGACATTTGCCTCCCCATTTCTTCTAAGAAATGGTAACGTGTCCAAAAACCGTGCTTTGAACACAAAACAAAGATGCACGTGCATCCATATCGTAATTCCACCAAAAACGCCTGTCCACGGTAGGATTGTAATTAAACGTGCATTTACAAATCTAAAGCCTTGAAGCATATCATTACAGATAATAGATAACAGTTTAGTAGTTTGTGAGTTAAATTTAGTTTATCTTCTGATTACCCATCTGCAGAAATAGTAATTCAGTAATCTGCAGGAATTGCATATATGTGGATCATGTAAATGTATGTGGGAGGGGATTAACCGAAGACAGAAAACTTTAACAACAAACAGATTTAATTTTGCAACCCGGCATTTTTCTTCTGACAGATGGCATCATCTAAGCCAAGAGATTAACTTTCATGCCACTGATGATACTCAGACAATTTGCTGTACCATGCAAATGCGCGATAAGGCAAACAAGGGACCGATCTGGCAACTGGACACACGCTCTTCTTGTGCCATTTTGAGATCGTACAGTGATTGCTGTCACATGGCTGGTACTGCAACAGTTCAATGTGACCAATTAAATCCAAAGGAGGAATTCTGCTGGATTACTTCGTACACTGCAAACATACCTGCAGAATCTGCCTGTCTGTCGGCGTGTATGAACAATATGAGTCAACAAGCAAATGTTGGTATACGGTACATTTAACTGCCCAAACTCTCCCATCAGCATATTTGAGTGACGGCAGAGGAGATTAAACTATTCTTTATTCATGCCATAATGCAAAGGGGCAAAGTTCAAATTCTTCAAACTAGAGGCAAAATCAATGGTCACAGTGTCTGTCCAGCGGTATCAAGCTCTGGGCGTTAGAAATGACATGGATCTATGTGCGGCCTTACAGAGATGTTCAGAGCTTGCCAATCTGCTCTGTCTAGATCTATTCATCTTGATGTCTGCCATTACAGATGACAAGTTTCTTTTGATTAATACCTTAAAAATTATGCCATATATCACCTGACAATACTGTATATATTTCTTCTGCTTAAAGGGTCAGTAGGCCCGGTTGATGATTAAATATAGATAGCCGAGGCCCGAGGGGTCACAGCATCCTTTTAGTAAAGGTGACCAAAGCCAAATGCAAAGGTCAAAGTGGAATTGGCTCTGCCCAGCAGATGACAAAATGCGTCAGATC
This sequence comes from Hippopotamyrus pictus, assembly GCA_026781145.1. Taxonomy (NCBI): domain Eukaryota; kingdom Metazoa; phylum Chordata; class Actinopteri; order Osteoglossiformes; family Mormyridae; genus Hippopotamyrus; species Hippopotamyrus pictus. The sequence goes on along the minus strand of JAODLC010000123.1, from coordinate 28,937,171 downwards.
TCTGCATCCCATTGGCTGTGATTTATGAACGCGGATAAATGTCTGGTCAGGAATAGTACTCCTGTTGTCTAATTTTTTTTAGCTTTTTGCGGATCCAGCATCTACTCACATCAATCATGGTGTCATTTCGAATTGTCAGTGTGGCAGTGTGGAGATTAAAAAGGCTTTGTTTTTTTCTTTGGCCTGGAAACTCTGTCTACCCCAGAATTTTCATTCACAACCTATGTTCCTCCAATGTGCAATTTTTAGGCTAGTCATTAACAAGTGAAAGAAACAGACCAAGAAAAAACCATAACAACAACAAAATCATGTTTATTTTGCATTGTAGTACAATTTTAAATGAAATACAAATTTGAGTGATGTAACATGTTTGTAATTGGTAAATATAAACATAAAATGGGTGTGTGGGATATTGAATCTGCTGTGCTATATACGACAGAACAGCTTTCGTTTGTACAAAATACAACACTGATTTAATTGAAACGTGGTGGTCAGATATTATACATCCCAGGCACCCATAGTCCCATTCGATTGTCTTTAATTGCTCTTCATTTAAGCACATTAATGACCCCCCCCCCCCCCCCCCCCACCACACACACACACACATACCTCGGGTTGAAAAGTGTGTGTGTGTGTTGGGTTGGGGGGTGGGTCACTGATTACCTGTCATGATTTTCAACCTGACTGACTAAACTTAAATAGAAAAATGAAAGCGAAATTAAAAAGACTATACTATTAGCAAAATATTGTTTCGCGTTTGTTTCATGAGGAGTTGAAACACCAGTTTCGTGAGAAATTTTATGTCGTGCTTTCTATTTATGTTTGACATGACATTAAATGTAATACTTATTTTTGGATTGTGCATGGAAAAAAAGAATTAAAAATTTAATAATCAATAAAATTTCTTTATCCACTCTATTGAGTACTTGTGTCTGTCCGTAAATATTGCATGTATGTACACACACACACACACACATTTACACATGTACTGCAACACACTTTATGTAAGTGCCATTTAACAGTGAAAAACAGTAAAATTTGAGACTCAAAGATAAAGGAGCACATTATTATTTATCCTAAGATTTAATAAATACGTGCCCTTTGAGTGAGTGATGTTGAGACAGCAGAGGAACATGGCTGTCATCCATATTCTCGGTCTAAATCACAACACTTACCAAAGACCTTTAACACTTTGCTGAAAAGACCCTACATAAAATCTTCATAAGATCTTCATAAGTCATGTATCATTTGTGAATGTTAATGCCATGCGTATAAAGGGGATGTATAAAGTGATAGGAAGGTCTTGTCTCGAGACCTTGACAGAATGTATCACCTTGTACTCTATAGTTGTTTTCATAAGCATTTATCAAGCAGAGCTTATGAAGGTGTTCTCAAGGTCTTCTGCTACCCAGTGACCTGAAGTGAGGATTCTCAATTATTTCCTATTTTTTAGGCAAGTGCTTTTGGAGTGTTGTGGAAAGGACGGCAGGCAAACGTTTAAAAATAATAAAAATTGTGTAACAGTCACCTGATCGTGCCCTTTTCAGGTCAAATGCGGTCTGCAGGCAACCTCTGACTTAAAAGGCTAAGCGGCATATTTCATATAAATCTTACAAAACATCAAACCCACTGGGTTCGAGGGTACAGATCAATGAAGCTTCTTAATCAGATATCGACACTGCAATTGAGGGGGGTGGGAGGCTGTCTCACTACCATTGTCGGGGGTGTTCGGGGGTGTTGTCTGTCGCATGAGAAGAGTGTTTAAGAAGCAGATCAGCACTCAGAAACTCATAATTTTGTAATAATAGGACTAACTGTAGGCAGGTGACTAATGGCAAAAAACAACAGTTGAACACCCCCGCCCCTCCACCCCCCAACAGAAATTCTATACCCTTCATTTCTGGGAATATTAAATCATATTCACCCACGTAATAATAATAATAATAATAATAATAATAATAATAATAATACATTTTATTTGTGGGCGCCTTTCAAAAACCCAAGGTCGCCTTACAGAACATATACAGTAAAAACAAAAAAAGTGTTTTAAGTAAGAATTTCTGTCTCATTAAGAGTTACGGATCTCAATCAATAGCTTTGTCTGAATAAATTTGAAGTGGGAATTATATCGTGGTTAATGTGTTTAACACATCCAGCCCGTCAATAGATTACTGACAATGGCATAGAATTAGAAGATTCGGATTTCAGTAGACTACAGTATACTCAGTATTCACTAACACAGCTGGGGTAATTTAAAGTAATAAATTCATTAAAAGCCCATACTTGTACTATGATAGCCCTCATGATTCCACACCAATCTGGAGAGACCGACCGCATTGCTGTCTGCTGCTCATTATTAAAGAACCGCAATATATTGCATATAGACTGTGCTGAAATCACTTTTATCCACATACATACTTGTCAGATTTTCAGCCAGAGGAAAAGGAAGCAGTAGAAACATACAAACAATAGGATTTCCACAATGCAGCATTAATTTGGGCTTAAATGACTCAGATGAGGGGCATGTAACACGGAACACATCTCGCATTCAACTCCTCCAGCCGCCCCAAAAGGCTGATTTACCCGCCTGTATTTTTGGAAGAGCACAGACCTACAGTTGTCTAAAAGTGTCGCAGATGGGGTCAAAGTCTACCTGACCTGTCCTTTTAATGTGCTGAAGCAGCATACTTAATTTTTTTCCCCTCAAAATTTTATTAGACCTCTAAAGCTTTCAAATAAAAGAAAAAAATGCCCAGCCTCAATTGGTCTTTCATATTTCATATGCATGAGCACAGGCAAGAAATAATTGCGCTTTTTTCTCGAATCAAAGTAACGTAACTACATTTATTATACCCCACTTCCTTTATAAATGAATATAAAATTTGCACAGAGACCAGCTGCAGAAACACTGGAAACTTAAAAACGAAGAAAAAAAAGGGATTTGACTTTGGCTACATAATGATTTCACAGCTGGCGCCCACATCAAATCAGACGCTTAATCCGGTAGGGTCAAGGACCGCATGTGTGCGCCCAAAAGGCTCGTGTCAAAATGAGGTCAGCGCGCGGGGGCTGAGTTTCCGGAGCCCCTCCTGAGGAGAAGATAGGTCATCCTCAGCAGAACTCAGAATCAGGCCGTGTGAAGAGACGGTAGTGTCGAACGAGGGAGGGGGTGTAGGGATGGCCCCCGAGATTTTTGGGGGTGAAAGGTAACTCGAGGTACCACAGAACGACGGCCTCACACCGACAGCTCTGCCTGTCGCATTGTAACGCCTGTAAGGGCCTTGTTTTTGCACAGCTTGGAATTCAGCAGAAAGAAACCCAGCCCAATCAGTCCCTCAGCCAATCAGACGACACCTTTCACAACCCTCTGCTGCTTAATTGGCCGAGTGGGGTTAGGGGCAATGCATGCTGGGGTTAGGTTAATTTCAGTGCAGAAAAATGCCTCCCCTGTCAGGCGGGGTCCCAAGGACGGCATTCTTGCAAGCGATGACTTTCCCGTCCATCCGCACGCACGCCCACACACAGCTGTCACTCTGACACGATACATGTCACCGGTGGCTCCTTGGGGGACACGCTTCCATATGCAGCGTCGTGTTCCACCTGTTCTGGCCTGAGATATCTGTGACCGCATAACCCGAAGCATCGAAAACCTTTCACCAGCACGTCGGCATAAAAAATACTTAAGGATATTCTCCTGCATTCGTCAAATTCTGTTCAGCTTTCCCCCCCCCCCCCACCTCTCTTATTTCCAGCCAGACTGAACAGGGGGGCTGGTCAGGGGCATTATACCAGACGCCGATGAGACAAAGAACGGAGAAAAGTCGACAGGTACTCTAACAGCTAGGAATGGCGGCAGAACTCACCCGCTTAGAGTCTGCTCCGTGGGGGAGGGGTGAGCTGGGGGGCTGGGCTCCGCTCTTTGAAGTTACAGGCGGGTACAGGGGGCGATTCACATCCCAGCCGCTTACACAACGGAGCGTCTGGATCCAAGCCGGGGGCAGACGGTCGAAGGCTGTTCCCCGGGGCAGCCCCCCCCGCCCCCCAACTGCCTCCTCAGCAACTGGACCATCCCGGGATCCTCATCTCCGGAAAGAACCGTCTCCTTCTGTGCTGCCAAATGGGGCATTGCAAGTCTGGCCCGGGAACAGGGTTTTGGGGGTGTGTGTGGGGGGGGGGCGGTTCAGACCTCTTCCCATGAGGCGTCTTGACGTCTGGAACGGCGGCGAGGGCAGACACAGACTTGGGGTGTGCTATATCCATTAGTGTGCGCGCCCCCCCAACTGGCCTGGCTGTCTGTGATTTTAACACCACCGGAACACCTTCTATCAGCAGCCCCTCCCACAGCGATCCCCCATAATCCCCCATTCACAGGGATGACGAGCGACAGCCAAGAGACGCAACATCAGCCTGACTTCAGCTTTCGGAATAAGTACACGTCATGTTGCTAATTCATGATCCATTCGACATCAATTTAATAGTTCCTGACGTCCCAACAGTGAAGACAAAATACGCAACCGACACACATGACCCACTTCAGAACAATTACTGTACACTTCGGTTCAGTACAGAACTCACTGCACTGGAATGATCTATTGTGTAATTGCATGATCTTCATAGGTACGATGAACGTCTTATTGTTCACTGGATGGACCTACTCAGGAGTTGGAGGAACTTGCCGGTGAATTGCGCCACGGTGTTTGTCAGACACCCACTAAGTATTAATTAAGGATACTGTCCATAAGAATGTGGCTTAATGAACCCTTCAGTGGATGAGAAATGTGACACGTCCTATTGCACCGGTCTCTTGCCTGCTTTTTAACCCGTTGATTTATGTGCTGCTCGTTTATATTTACTATATGCCAACTTCGAGCTGAATGTCTCTTTTAGGCATATATAGCACTTGCTTGGACATGAAAGCAAGGACCAGGTAATTTACACCCCAACTTTTAATGAAAAGCAGTCCGCACTTTGACATAAGACTACCTTGGTGACAACCAGAGTCGGGGCGGACCTGAGTGATGTCGGTCTCTGGGACGTTGGTTAGCGGCGCCTGAATCGCCCCAGACTGCGGGCCTGTTATTTTGCGCCGCTTCCTAAAGAGAAATAAAAGAGCCGCAACATCTAGGCTGGGATCGAGCTTCTCGCTTGGTTGCTGTTTTCCTTCGGTTTGAGTTCCATCAGCTGGGGATAACTGCCTTCTCTTTGAAGCGAGCTCCAGTTTCTCTGAAATCAGACTCCCAATTCCCAGAGCTCCTCCATGCTCCTCGCTGCCAGCGAAAACATACAACAGCAGCTGCTCCGCCACCCCAGCGCTCCTCTCTCTATCTTTTAGTCCTCGTCTCTCCAAATCACCCGCGCGTAACCGCCAACCTGCGACTGGGAGTGAAGTGGCAGCCATTATAGCAGCTGTCAGAATGCAGAGTAAGGGCCAGTTCAAAAGAGACAATTATGGGATCATTAAATCCGGCAGATGTATGGAAACGGCGCTGACCGGGCTCTGTCGCAAAGACGTTTTACGGTCTCCACAAAGTGGACCCGGCGCTGACGAGGTTGGCCAGGCCCTCTCCGCACGTATGACACCTGGCCTTAGAGAAAGGCCTCAGATACCCCACAGAGTGTGGAAAGCAATACCTGCCCCACGTTCCTCTGAAAAGCAGGGAGCTCCTAACCCTAACCCTCATGGTAGGGCCCGTAAACGGAATCCCCTTCTTGCCTACGCATCAGGTTTAATGGCGCAGTCCAACGAACGTCCAATCAAAAGTCATTTTAAAACCTCTTTATAATCAGTCATTAAATTTTGCGTTAGCAGGAATCTCAACTAATTCAGCAGGAAATATTTGCAGGGCATAAACAAATTATGAGCTTGATTCTGTATTGGAGGAACAGACCAAGAGAAGCAAGGCATTCTGGGTAGCGTGGCCTCCTGGAGGACCCTCGGTCGCTATCGATTGGCTTTGTGTTTTGCCAGGTGGGCGGCTAGAACCACCACCGGACCAGATGCAGAACGCCCCTCCGGTCGGCCCGGCCGCCACTGTTTGGAAATGTAGCCTCCTCTGGGGAGAAGGGGCGGTGAGGCGGAGGTGCAGATAATCGCTTTACACCGAGGCAAATGAGCAAGGAGCCTGAGCCATACAGACCAGGACGAGGCCTTGGTGGCGGCGCAAGCCTGCTGGAGTGGCTCAGTGACAGACGGGTAATGGAGCAAAGAGCGTCCTTAACTGTGGGGCTGCTGATCAGGTCAGTCTGATAAGCCAGTGAGGGACCTGAGAGGTGGTCATGGCAGCAGGCAGTGCTACGCTAGGAGTGAAGGTCCTGATAACCAGACGTATAAACAAGGCTGCTCCACAGAACCTCTGCAGCAGGAAAAGTGATAGAGTAACAAAACATTTTTCTGTAAATTCAAAATACAGTGAGCATTTTGCAATCATGCACACATTTGGCAAACACGGCCTTAAAAATATGAATGTATTCCATATGACCAAACAAAGCCACGTTTCATTATTTTGTTGTATTTTGTTTTGTTTATATATTTTTTTGTAACTTTTTTTCCTCCAACAGAAGGGGTTAATCACCAAACATGGTAGACCACAAAATCGAACAAAACTTCTCAATTTTCTGGTTATTTATTCCATATTGAATCATTTGACATATTCAGAAAAAAGGTCACATCTATTCACTGTTCACATCTATTCACCCTTAAATTCCAGGACGTTAGACTAATGAGTTGCAGTCAAATAATCCAAAATGAAAATGAAATGATTAATTGCATGTCTTTCTTAATTAAGCCAAGTTACAATTATTTGCCAAAGAAAGATGAACAATCCGTAAAATACAAAATCGGGATTATTGTACATAGAACTTTATACATAAATATACAAATGTGCCCACAATTATATATATAAAACAGTACTTGTTTTGAGACTAGGAACTGACTTTGAAGATTTGTAATTTTCAGTACATTAATAATTAACAACCCATAACAAACAGTTTGTTAAACACAACAAAAGCCTTTTTACTTTGGTTAGCTCAATTAATTAACATTTCTAAGGAATGCAATGAATTTTTCCGAATTATTCTCTAAATTTCCCCTGTAACATAATTCCCATTTTTACTTGCTCACATGTACATAAACCACTTTATCTACACAGAAATCATGCTCATCATTCAAATTATCCTGATTTCATTGCCTCCTACTTGGGCAATATGATATTATTGAAATGAAAGTCACAGAGTGTACAATAATTTTCCACTCTATTCAATATTCCTATTTAATGAGATAAATATTGGGGTCTTTTGTGTAACTAGCTGTTTCGGCAGCAAATTTCTCCCCTGAAAAATTCTCTCTGCTCGGCTGTTCATATAAAACAGTTATATGATGCAATTTAACGGTAATAAGAAAGTCACACCTGTCATAAAGAGGAGTGTGTTGTTTAGGGCCGACTGCACGTTAAAGGTAATTAAGTAATGCCAGTAACATACTGATTAGAATGGTTTGGGGCTTATCTTTCCAAGCAAGGCCAGCTCATGCTGACGGACACCTTGGGAAGGCTCCGGCACTTTCCGGAATGCTGGGTGGTCTTCTTTGATCCTAGGGCCCAGTTCTGCAGCCATGTAAACAGCTGTTTGTGGTCTGCTGTGGCAGGAGGGCTAAGTACTTCTCAAGGCCCCAAGTCAGACCATTTTTGTTGGGGGGGGGGGGGGTTGTTCACAGTGAGAAAGTCGAGGAAGCCGCTCATCGCAGTCCTCATAGCTAGAATTGTCAGCAGCAGCTCGCAAAAAACGTGTATTCATATCAATTTATGTAGAAGTTGTGTAATTCTTAACCAACACCTTTCCCCATTGCAGGAGGTGGCTGTAACTATTATATTTTTGGTTTGCAGCAGAAAACATGGGAGCAATTTAACTGGTCAACAGAGAAACTTAATAGAGTTGCTTTGGGCTGAACTGGTTTATAAGTCTCTCCTCCTCCATCAGTGGCGCTTAATAGCGTTTTTAAGGATGAATTTAGAGCAACTGTACTATAGCTTCCAGCCAGAAATTAATACTAAATCTTTTATAACGTCAAGGCAGGCCTGAAGGGGAAAAGCAGGCCTGCACACCTGCACCTCTCCCATACAGTCTGGTGACACATACATACTATACACATCTACTCTGGGCTGAAGGTTGGGCTGAGTTTGTTTACCCGCCAACATGCGGAGCAGGACGGCAGTAAAGGGAGAGGTTTTGTGTTCGTGTCAGTAATAGAATCTGGCCTCTATCACCAGGTCCTGTTTTTCCATGAGACCTGCTAGGGGCTCTCGTTACTGGGATTTCTTCGGTCCTTCCATGTTTTAGAAACATTTTAACTGTGGTTGTACTGGAATAACACGGCAATGTAGCATTTGGCAGAACATAACCAGAAATGGGGGAAGGGAGAAGTCTTTTGTTTTATTTTTGGTGTAAAGTAGATTAAGCCGTTACAGAACATTAGTGTATTGATCCTTTCCTTTAAATGAACAAAAACACACATTGTGCCTAATTAGAACCATTTTACAGGAACTGTCAGTTCTCGCATACCAGACGTGATCATTTTAAACAGAATTCTCTTGCAATGTGCTTTTGCTGTGGCCAGTTACGGACCTACCATAGGAGGTCTACAGCTGGTCTGTTTATGTATCGCTGAATACAAAATTGTCTAGTGTCTATAAAATTTAGGTTAAAAAAATCTGCCACAGCTTAAGCCTTCAGAATAACCTTTAAAACATCAGAATCAAAACTGGAAAACTGACCATAAATAGATCATTTTTAAGAGAATTCACTAAACCAAGGTCCAGAAAGTAGAAATCCAGACCAAGGTTTTGTTTCAAACAACCAACTGAGTACTCTGTGACTGTCACCCTTTAAATTCAACTGTTGGCTGAAACAAAACCTTGGTCTGGAGTTCTACTTTTAGGACCTGAAGCTTCCAACTCTGGTCATTAGTACCTTAACATTACATCCCTAATAGATTATAAGACACAACAATATTTTTGAATTTGCAATCAGACGATGATGGGTCATATGTCATAAGTAGCATGATTACTAAAAGCACTTGAGACAGTTTAATAGTAAACAAATCATTACACCTTTAATGTTCTGATAGTTCTCTCATTTCTTTTATTTTTTTGGGTATAGAGTTAAATTTTCGAGTCTATGTCCGATGCTACTCTCACAATCATCTCTTTCAGTATTCGAGATTTACTTTATGGCACTGAAACAAATGGCTGCACTCACATGAATAGACACCAACAGCAAATGAGTGCTCATCCGCTGCAGGTTGCTGTCTAGCCAGGCTTTCACGGGCTGTGGGACTGAGCGCCCAGCGCTTAAGTGCGCTGTCCCCCCTCCCCTCCCGTTGCCATCCTCCACAGCAGTTGTCAGAGGTCCAGAAGGTCCCTAACTGTCACCCACAGTGCATTTTGCATAATTAATAACATTTAAGCGACGACGTTCGAAAAAGGGCCTGGCGTCCATTTGAAAACATCTTTCCGTTGCGTTTTACTGCGGGATAATAAACACGTCTGCAGAGTGAATTTCCTGTTTTATGTCCAGTTTACTGCAAACCTTTACTAACTAACACATACATTTGTTAACGTACATGAGGCCTGCCCCACAGTCTATTTAATTCAGTAATACTTGATCTATACACCATATGTTAAAATGTGGGTGGCAAGGTGCCTCAGACTTCCTGGGTTATAGGTTTGAATCCCACTTCTGCAACACAAACTTGGAAAATGTATTTCATCATCTGTTCACATCCAAAGAAGTTCCCTCGATCCAGCTATTTGTTCTGGAAGACATAAACTAAAGTTAGTTGTAATAAAAGTAACATTTCCATGATTTTCTGTAAAAAGGCAGAGAAATGCTTTCTTGATCCTTGCTCTGTGCAAAAATCTGGCTGCACAATTCTCCTTTCCTTCTCAGAACGATTTTTAGACTTTCGTAGTAATAGTCCGAAACCGCACTCCGAAACAGCGAAGCAATTCGTTTTTATGTGTCTTCAGCTAATTTGAGATGTAACCAAAACTGGAAAAAAGCTAACGAACGTGGACTGCGGGCAAATTGGCAGCAGTCTGAAGCTGAGAGTGGCCAAGCATTTCCTCCCTGAACTACCTGCCCAGAATTTTAAGAGCTGAACTTGGCCTGAAGTGAGGAAAAAAAAGTACCTGAAAATCCTTAAGCAGTTATTTCCCCAATAAATATAACCCATTTCAAGTTAACTTAATGTAGGGGCGGGGGGTTAGTGTTCTTCCTGTAAAGCTTATTGCCTCTTTATCAAAGACGTAGAACTTTACAACACGAAGAGTGTTACCATTACTTGAAGGGTGTTGAAATGCATTAGCTTCTTGGTGTTAGATATGACCATCATGTAATC
>JAODLC010000123.1:28901858-28914912 GCA_026781145.1 Hippopotamyrus pictus | reverse complement strand
ATGTGGACTGTATGGCAGGGAGCTGGGAGGGAGCAAAAATGTGGACTGTATGGCAGGGAGCTGGGAGGGAGCAAAAATGTGGACTGTATGGCAGGGAGCTGGGAGGGAGCAAAAAGTGGGCCGACTGTGGGTCCCCCAGGACTGGAGTGGGAAACACTGTCATAGAGGGAAACTGAAATTCTGTGAGAATGTGTGCACTCCCCATCCCCGGCCCACAGCATTCCACCCAAAATAAAAATAAAAAGAATCTGTTTAACTTACAAAATCTGATCCGCCAAGCGAGCCACTGCAGAGGTAAAAACGCTTTACTAGCAGCACCTCCATGGTCCATGACATCTTTGCCCAATGTAAGCCAGTCCACGGTCGTAAAAAGGTCGGGGACCCCTACTCTAGGCATACAGTAGGGGGAGGGTTCAAGACCCCAGCACTGGAGGTGTTAGGTGACAGCACTACATACTGAAACAACCCAAAAATCAGCCATTAGCTGCCAAAAAGTGAAAACACACACTGTACCTCTACAACTCAAGCCAAATACAATAAAAGTGACATTTAGTTTCAAATACGTATCATTCTCAGCAATAGCAAGACTACACTTCCCTGTAAAATGTTTTTCCTGTTCCCACGAGACTGTCATCCTTCGTTAAACCTAAAAAGCACAACTTTGCATTCTTTCAGTTCTTCCACATTCAGCATTTACTGTTACATTTTTGTTATTTTGGAATGTTGTTTATATATATCTGAATTTAGCCAATCTGTTTTGTATTATCTTCTACTAGTTGAACACATTACATTGTCAGATTTAATTGGTTGCAACAATTCTATCAGAATCCAATGATCACTTTCCTGATGTTGCTTCCTCCAAAATCTTTAGAGTTCTCCAGCTCTTAACATGCAAGATCTTTGTAGATTTTTTACTCATATAAGTGATGTTAACATCTGTGTAGCATGTGGGCCGAAACAGAAATCCTGTACGTCTTCATAACATGAAATATACGTCAATGTTTAACACTTTCTGCTTATGTCATATGAACCCCTCTGTATTGTCAATTGAGATTCTCTCTACCTCTTCCACGCTAGGTAACGTCTAGCTCCGGAGATGGAGGTTGGAGGAGCCATGAAAGAAAAATAGATGAACAGGTAGTATCACTGTCTCTCACAGACTCAAAATCACTTTCATTCCCCGTTTATAAAACAAAAAAAGACTAACAGCATCTGAGTCTAAATATGCTGATGCTTATTTGCAGGTATCAAATAATATGGGAGGAAAGTGATTTGCAGGGGAGAGGCTGACTATGATGAGCAAACCCCAAAGGTCAGAGAAATCACCACACATCATCCCATGCTCAAATTTCTGCCATTGGTTCTTTCCGTGGTACATTAACCAATAAGCATCCCTCTCTTATGGCTGGAATGACGACATCACCAGCTTGTTGTTTGGGCTACTGCCATTGGTGTAGGACGGGGACCACATTCAGGATGACTCGGTAGCACTGTTTGCTAATACATCTGGGTTTGTGGGTTTGACCGGGGTCTCCATGCTCTTCCTGTGCCCATGTGGGTTTTCACTGGGTTTCCGCTTTCTGGACACATGCAGTGTAGGTGATTCAGTGTCTAAAAGCTGAATGTGCACCCTGAGAGGGGCAGGGGCCTCAACCTTATAACCCTTCGTAACCCTGTACCAGATTAGCGGGACAGAAAATGGATAGCGGTATGGATGACAAAAAAAAATAACTTTCAAGAGATAATCTGTATATAACACTTACAAGAGTCAACTGAATGCAGACTTGATGTGGTTTTGGGCCATCTTTCACATTTCTTGCCACTCCTATATAACTATCTGGAGCAGTAATGCAAGAGACCACTAAAAGAACTGGAGTTAAGAGGGAACACGACGGGGCAAACAACACTATAAATACTGAACAGCTACAATCATATTCCCAGTCTCAGATCACAAAGAATCCTGCTCCCATCAGAACCTTGGGCTATTATTAACCCAAGGAATGCAAAATATTTTGAAAGGGTACAAATCCTACTAAACTCCTCAAAAAAAAAAGAAAGAAAAAAAAAAAAACGCAGCTGGCTTTCAAACCCCTCACAAAGTACAGCGTGTCCAAAATATTTGGTCCTTTATATGATGATAAGGGGGGGTGGATGACCATATCTTTGGTGTTTATTAACATTTTTTGACGACCCATCCTTTACTGAAGTATGACGTGTCCATCTCCCCCACGAAATCAGTGCAATACATTTCATCATTCGAGAAGCGCTATATGAATAGACGGGTGTCAGTATGCATTGTTTTATTGGATGATTATACATTCATTTTTGGGATATTATCATTTGAATTAAGGGTGCATCCTAGGTTTCTCAGAGGCTGTGTGACATCACCCAGTACCATCCTCGCAGCCTTCCTTAACCCAGTGAGTTGTCACATGCATGGGGGGAAAATGACTTTTTCAATATTTTCACTTCCAGAATTTTTACTTTCAATTACCCAGTCAGAGCAGGGCTGTCAGACAAAGAGGCCAGTGAACTCGTGAAAATGCAACCGTCTCCCAGCTATTGTATATCAGCGCTCTGCTGCCTTTCGCCAAATTAATCAATCCCGAGTTCATAATTTCCCAAATACCCTGAGCTGCAGGGGATTTTCCTTGGACAAGAAAGATTGAGAAAACATTAAGGCTGTTGGAAACATGTGACATTTCTGTCAGGGTGCAATTAGCTTAATTGAGGACCATCAGATATAGGGGCGGGGGGGGGCAAGGTCTGCAAAAATAGAGGAGCAGAAGCTCCAGTTTTGTATAATTTGAGCACATGTGGGGGCTGGTCATAGTCTGGGGCCAGAAGGGTCTGGGAACAGGTCCAGGGAACATATCTGAGAGGGGGTAGTGAGAGGATGTGGTCTGTTGGTGGCAGATGCTGGGGAGATGTGGTGTCAAATCCAGCAGGGTCTCTACGTCACAAGGTGGTTCGTGCTTGTAGAGGAGAACCTAGATTCTTCACCTTTTACTAAGACACTACCAATAAACATGTATGTGTAAACACAACGCCGTGTTCGAGGGATGAGTCATTGAGGAATGTGTAATCGAGGGATGTGCAATTGAGGAATGTGCAATTGAGGAATGTGTAATTGAGGGATGTGTCATTGCGGGATGTGTCATTGCGGGATGCGTCATTGGAGATGTCTCAACGCCATGGAGCCTCCAGTTTCCATGAGTAGCAATAGCATCCCCTTGCTTCATATGACGTACAGACTTTGAGGTGATTTTATCCTGTTGCCCATGAATGGGCTATCCAAGGCTAGGGGATGTACTGAGGCGGACTGGGGAAAAATGTGAAGGTTAGTTAAACTGGCAATATCTGGGTTTTTGTGCTGATCTCAGCCCAGGGCCCCAGATAGGTTCATCAATCCCTGATCTGCGCTGTCAAACTACAGAGACTGACATGTGGAAGAGAAATGGGAAGGTCGGCCGGCCGCATGCGTCAGCTTCCACAGGTGCCTTAGAAGCCTCAACCCTTAAATTAACAATGGCGTGTCATGCCAAGGTCGCGACCCTTGAGATACTCACAGGGCTGTGGAGAATGTGCTGCTCTTCACACACACACACCCGGACGTCACCACACATGTCTGGCCTCACTCTCGCTTCTCTCCCAGGGCTGGGGGGTTCAGATCCTGTCCTGTGTGTGGGGGGGGGGCAGCTTGCATATTCTCTCCATGTTTCTTCCAGATACTCCTCATTTCTCTCAGGGCCAAAGACACGCAGACGTCCGTGTGCTTCTAAGAAGCAGCTCCTTCCTTATGTCCTAAGCGGCCCCTTGTGATCCCAGAAGCCTGGGGCATCGTTAGGCCTCTATTAGAGATGTCTTTAGCCCCTATAATGTTTTTTGCCTCCCCCCCCAAAATAAATGTGTATTTATTGATGTCATGAATATCTTTTGATATTATATGTACATTAGTGGCCAAAATTGTGGAAACACTTCCAGTTTTTAGAGATTGCAGAACTTTATTCAGCTGCTGCTCCAGTTACTTATTTAAACATAATGTATATCTGTACCATTCTTTACTTGTTTATAAACATTATCCTCAATATTTCGGTAGTTATTTTTAAAGCGTAATGGCAAAAATCTTGGGTGGATGGACATCCTGGTTACTATTAGCTAATTAAGCATAAAGTCATTAATTTGTCATACTGTTACATCAAAGTGCACATGTGGAACTGCTTTCAAATGAGTGTGTTTGCTGACCTTCACTCGCCAGGCCTCATGCCCGTCCAGGGCCATGCCATCTTCCTCTGACTCGCCAGGCCTCATGCCCGTCCGGGGCCATGCCATCTTCCTCTGACTCGCCAGGCCTCATGCCCGTCCGGGGCCATGCCATCTTCCTCTGACTCGCCAGGCCTCATGCCCGTCCAGGGCCATGCCATCTTCCTCTGACTCGCCAGGCCTCATGCCCATCCGGAGCCATGCCATCTTCCTCTGGCACGTCAGGTCTGATGCCCGTCCGGGGCCATGTCATCTTCCTCTGACTCGTCAGGTCTCATGCCCGTCCGGGGCCATGCCATCTTCCTCTGACTCGTCAGGTCTCATTCCCGTCCAGGGTCATGACATCTTCCTCTGACTTGTCAGGTCTCATCCCCGTCCAGGGCCATGGCATCTTCCTCTGACTCACCTGGCCTGTCCTGACCCATGCCATCTTCCTCACTCTCACCAGGCCTATCCTGACCCATGCCATCTTCCTCACTCTCACCAGGCCTATCCTGACCCATGCCTGCCATCTTCCTGGTATGAATCACTTTCAAATTCACACTTAGAGCAAGTTCCTATAGATAGAATTACCAACATGTTGAGCTATGAATTTAATTTGCCTTTTGGAAATTGCTTAGTCAATGGTTTTATCAAAAGAAATGTTTGTAGGCTACAATATCCAACACTCATAAGTCTGGGTATTGTACAGGAGCACATTGTCTTGCTCTAAGGTGCAATGTGGTTTGAATAGGTGACCTATTGTTTATAATTTGAAGTCCTTAACTTCTAAACAGCCTGCATGAAACCCAGTGCAGCATCTTCCTTGGTGAATGAATGTCCTATTAACTGTGACAATGAGGCAGCGGAGGTCAGGATCTCACTTCACAGGACTGCCCCCCCCCCAGAATTGGTTGGTTATTTCAGGGGATACTAATGCACCCTGCTGAGACTCAATAGCCAAAATCTCATCCTCTCCTTCGTCACAGGCCCAAAGGAGCAAAAAGAAGCGCTTGTGAAGCGGCAATTAAACGCCGGCCAATTAGCCACAGAGAGGAGGGACGAGGAGGGGCAAACCAGAAACCTAATTAGGAAGCTGATAAACAGGCCCTGAATGTGCACACAGTGGCATGTAATCAAACCACGCCCCCAAACCCGGCAGAATTCAAACAGCTGTTACCAAACTTCTCATTCGCCATATTTAGTTACATTCCGCCGCTGTACACTGGATAACTGAAAGCCTCCTTCGATAAATATGAATATTTACATCACTTGAGTGATGGTCTTTTTCCTGTTTTCTTGCTTGTTTGTTTATTTCTGATTGTGAGTATAACTATTGTCATTGACATTTTCACTTTATGAGGTATTTCCCATCCATCCATCCATCCTCTAATTGCTTATATTAGGCTGTTTTGTTATTATTATTATTATTATTATTATTATTATTATTATTATTAAAACCCTTGTTTTTATGTGTTGGCATACAGCTACATAAATCCCAACCCAAATGCCTGTGTGTTTCAGTTTTGTCTCCTCTGATGCAGGCCTGCTTACAAACAGCAGGCCTCTGCCTTTCCGCAGCCAGTATACTGCTCTGCTGTGTCCGGTGTTGTTTTACTGTTCTGTCTGCTGCTACACTACAGCTTGTAAAGGTTTATTGGACCCTCTGATTTGTGCTAGAGGGTTGGCTGTTTTGGGGAGAGGTTTGCACCGGTAATGGGGGTTGTGAGGTGGTCCATTAGGGGTGAAAGAGAAGAAAATAAACACAGCCACAGCGAGCCGGTTTAACGTCACAACACCTACCATTGTCAGAGTACATTTCTGAGGAAACATAATGACAGATGTTCAAAACAATTTTGTGGTGGAAATACTGCAGCGTTATGATTCCGTAAATGAATGAATACATTTAGAAAGGTTTTCTTATGGTAAAATGGGAGGAAGTTTTTTTTATATATATATCACAACAAACAAAAGCTGAGCGGTGCCACAAAAGACGAACTGTGCCGAGGAACCTGCAAACCACCTTTTAATGGAAAGCAAGTAGAGATCTGAGCGGACAAAGTGATCTTCTCAATTTGTCTTGCGCTGTCATCGCCACGTTTCACCTCCCAGTCACGGTCACCTGAATGAAGCGCCCCGTGATGAAAGAGCACTATCCAGGAAGTGTAAGTCAATCCTTTAAGTAGGGATTGGCCAGAAGTAAACAGAATGCGGTTAAAGGGGCACCAGCACAAAGTAATGTCACATGAGCGGTGGCCCTAGGCAGCTTTGGCCCTGTGTGACGCTACAAGACCCAGAGCTGGAGAGCAGATGGTTGCTCCTGAGGGGGTTGGGGGGGTGACTTGCCTTAGATGGAAGTATTATGATTGGATCAGAATGTAATCAGGGACCGCTGTGCGGTCAACAGGCAGGACAGGCAACACAAATTGGTGACATCGTTAGAGGCCCGTCCACTAGGCCACAGAAATCGCAGGAGGGGGTGCAATGGGGGGGGGAAGGGCACTGCTAAGTTAAAACCATACGTTGGTACTAGTAAGCTGACACCAGGCAGCTGCAGTTTGCGGAGGCCTCGCTCGTTAGGGCACGGGCTGATTCGTTTAGTTAGCCTTTCATCTATCTCATGTCAACAGCTTCTGAACATTAGCGAAGCGTCGTGCCCCGCGGCTATAAACACCATTTGTATAATTTGGTTTTGTCTAGTTTGCCGACCCGCGTTTAATGGCTCGTTGAGGTAAAGCGTATCTAACCCCTATTGTACTTGCCGTCAAAACATGTAGCTTTTCCGCACTCTTCATGTGCTGCATCTAGTGTTTAACATCAAGCGTTGCGAAATACTGAGTCGTGTCTTCGTTGCGTCTATCCAAACAAGTGCTGGCATCGTTTAGAAGCCCGAGTCCTGGTACCACACGTAGGACCAGTCAAACTAGAACGTAGAGCAGTGGCTGCAAAGATTGCAAATCATTCTCCCAGTAGATGCTCAAACCCTCGCTTGGGTTCCCCAGTAAGTCATAAACTCATCATTTGTGTGACTGGATGCAAGCCCTCGGCTCGTGGGAGTTTGGTTATCTCCCTGAACAAATCATTTTTCGTTCTGTCCTCAGAACATTTTTGTTCCCAGGAGCGAGCCCTCGAGTCCAGGCTGCCTTGCTACCAACTGCTGCCAGAGTGTCGTGTCCACTTCCAGCCGTCATTCTGCTCCTTGTCCTTCACGTGGTGGCCAAGCTAAGCCTTTATTAACGCAGCTTTCCATCACTGCAGCTTTGTCTATCAGAAGCAGATGCAGGTGGCTTGATATCTCACGTTCTAGCCGATGTTATATTCAGGAGAGGACAAAGTCTGCTAGTTAAAACGCGTTAACGCATCAGAGACACACGTAGACCGACACCTGGTGGCACCTGTGAAGTAGAGGAAGGGCTGGCCTCAATAGGTCTATCAGCTTCAATGGCACGATGAGGGCTGTGGGCTTCCCCGCAGCTCAGGGGGCAGTGCTAATTACTCTCCCATATTTCTCAGGTCAGCCCCTCCCTCATGACGACCACGAGCCCAAGTCCAAAGTCATTCTTTGGTGTGAAAATATCAAGGCTAATTATGCCCCAGCCTCGTAGCCATTCATATTCGGGAGAGGAGGTGGAAGAGGTTAAAAATGCAGAAACAGGGGCAATCTGATTGAAAATGATTAGTAGGATTACGACAGGGAATGCCATAGCTCAAAGTGGCCCACTTTGTGGTCAGTTACAGCTCAAAATAAACAACGCTAAGGGGACACGCTTAGAGTCCAGTGCAATTTTACAGAAAGAATGACGTGTGCACAAGTATTCTGCTTGTGTATATACACAGAGAAATTCTCTAGCATCTTGGCACATCCATTATTGTGGAATCTCATCAAATCTCACTTTAATGCAGTTTTGATGTCTAATCCCAAATCAAAAGTCAAAAAAGACACAATATATTTTACAAAGTTCATTTAAAAAAAAAAAATAATAATAATAACCTTTATTAAGGGACGATGTCTCCCAAACTGGCATTTTTCACGGGTAAGTCTTTGTTAGACATTTCGAAAAAATGTGTCCCCACAGTTTTCTGTACCCAGAACCAGAACCAATGACATTAAATATTGCTGCAACAGAGGGTCAGTGAAGTTTTAATGCTCCAGATTTATCCAAAGCCCCCAGATCTTTACTCCTACCCCGTGGGGTTGGGAGAACCACAATTTTTCTCTCTCGTAACAAATAACACCCGCAGAGAAATCACTAAATTAGCTTAATAATTTATTCAGTCGAAGGTCTGGTCCAACTGAAATCCTTACTATACTAGTGACCTCTATGACAATAAGTGTAGTAACATTTTCTATTAAATATTATTCTTATTTTTGCGCGTACATCATTTCTCCATTGAACATGTGAGCACAATGGCTTGCTTCATACCAGTGCATTATGCTGCATTTGCGGGGAATTTTTTCTCATCTTCTGGCTGCAGCTGTAGTTTGGATGTACTTGATATACTTGCCTAACAGCTCAGTGCATTCTGCCATTATATCTGTGTCCCGGGTCAATCTCCAAGTCCACCCTTGAAAAGATTAATTACACGCTGGTCCAAAAGCCGGCAATGGCAGGATTAGAGGACCACTCTTGGGGGTGTTAGTCCTCTCTTCTCCCCCCCCCGCCTGAGCAGCCTGACATGGCCCCGGGGAACTGTAAATCTCCGGGAATCTGTTCCCGCAAACGACTTGTTTATTCCCAGCCTGCTCGAGGAAACTCGAGCGTAATGAGCCCAGTAGGTACGCGGGCCATCGCTGCATGGTGTACAGTGACAACAAAAATAAAACAAAGACCCTGGGTCTGATGGAGAACATGTGATGTATGGAAACAATTATAGGAACCATGGTCAAATAAAACAACTGCTTGTGATTAGGAACATACAGAAAATAAAGAATGAGGATGGAAACTCATCTTTTGGTACGCTGTGTTTGTGTACACACACTTAGGCACAATAAATGCTATAATATCTTTTAAATGATCTGAATCTGGACATGAATTCAGGTTTATCCACACCCATACGCACAAGCAAAAACACCCCCCAACACGTGACCTCAGACCGGAATCTTCCAAGCGGGGCGTGTCCAGCGTGTGTAATCCGTAGGAACGACCGTAATCTGGTCCAGAGTCTGCCTAGACGGGAGAAGCAGGAGCCTGCTGTGGCCCCGCACACCTCACCCGAAGGGCACTGGGAATCACCACCAGAGGTGGAAATTTCAGGTCAAGAAATTACAAATCCAGACCGTGATTTAGCGTCAACTAACCAGTTGCGCATAAAGAGTCACAGTTACAGAGTACTCCACTGGTTGGTTAAAGCTAAATCACGGTCTGGATTTGTACTTTCTGGACCTGAAATTTCCACCTCTGATCACCACTGAGACACTCCTGCACTGTCCTCAATGGGTGTGCACGGGAATTGCTCCAGAAAACACTCCAGAAAACACTCCAGAAGCACTCCAGCATATCAAATCAGTCTCTGCTAAGTGGGTATTGAAAAAACTCACACGTGTAATTTCATGAGCTCATGCCTGGCCCCCAGCCAGCTGAGATTACACCGTTTCATCAGTTCTTGTAAAACAGGTTTCTGAGCAAATGCTCTGTTGAAGTACCTGCTGCCAATCACTTACTACAGTTGCTGGGGCCTAACTAGGGGGTTCATAGTAGTACTATGGGGCCTAACTAGGGGGTTCAGCTGTTTGATTAGTGCAATTTAAGTCAGCTATGTATACTTTTAAGTGGTGCTTTTCACAAGATTCATGTCACATTATGTTGTTCAAAGCATGATTGAGATGCTATATTATAAAATGTATAAGAATGGATAAAAAAATCCAATAAACTCCAATGTCTCAAATCCTGGACCGCATGTACACGGCGACTGCAGGCGAGTCTCGCCACGTCTCACATGCAATGTCGCAGATCCTGGACCGCATGTACACGGCGACTGCAGGCGAGCCTCGCCACGTCTCACATGCAATGTCGCGGATCCTGGACCGCATGTACACGGCAACTGCAGGCGAGCCTCGCCACGTGTCAGATGCAATTGCACGATTTGTCCAGCTGAGCCGGGCGAATTCCTTTGGAAGTGCGAGCATTTCCACTTAGCGGGCGGCGTGACGTCCAATCAGCCCTGGCAGGCGGAGGCGGGGGCGGGTCCTACGATGGGGCGATGGCAATCGCATTTCAGGTGATCTGACAGAAATAAAATTGAATTTGCCCGTCAAGCCCAGAGCCAAGGGAAAATCCATTATGGATACATTTTTTATTGCATATGTGATTAAATTTTTGAAATGTCAAAACTGTACTGCGGAAAAAAAACCCTCAGTTTTACATTGGATTACGGGACACTTGTTGTATTACTTTGTTGAACAGGAAGCTTCCGGCAAATGTGTCATGTGTCATGGGTAAATTTGTATCTATTTTTCTATCAGATTTAAGATCATATTATTTTGGATGTGTAACAATCAGAAATGGCGAAAGAATAGCCTACTATGCTGCAAATCTGGACAATCCTTGAAAGTTATCTAAAGGGGATATTTCATTTGCATAAAAATTCAAATAAATTTTGACCATCTTCAGTATTTCGCATGAAATAATGTGGAGTAACATGGGACTGGAGGTGTAGACTCAAGAAACTGGTAAGGCTGATATTGGGGGTGAGTCGGGAAGGGAGGACATATGAAACTGCACCCCAAATGGAGGACGTCGCTTTTGCAACCTTTGAAATATTTGTCACTTCTATCACTTGATTCCCTGTCCTTTGAGAAAGGGCAGAAGGTAATATACAAACGAAGGGATAGGGTGATCTTAGACCTGTTGGCTATTTATCATCAGATAACAGGAAGCATTAACAGGGAACAGTGTCCTAGGAAGCCTTATGACCTGCGGGATTAAGTTTTCATAGAAAGTAACCTCAGCCAGCGTCCACGGAGACTGTAGTTCTTGACTTTCCACTGCAATCTCTGGCTCTTACCGTTCAGGGATTGATTGTCAGCGAATTTACTGTCAGTGAGCAGTGACTGATTGTTGTTATTGCTCAGTGATTGGTCCTCAATAGCCCCTAGACTCCAATATGGGGTTTCCAGCTGCTGACGTCAGGGACGCCGAGCAGCAGTGCGAACAAACGGCTCACCTTCCTGCAGCAAAACAATCCGAGTGACGGAATGAGCCGCGGTTAACAGCAACTGCTAAGGCACTGGCAGGCTGTCACCTGTGATTGTCTGCTTCAGATGTTTGGTATATGTTCACTTACTTTTACCTTTTTTTTAACCTGAGACGATACTTTCCTCCTGACTTTAGCCCTGATTTATTTGTCTCAGAACTCGTGCTTGTAATCTGCCCCCGCAGATTCCCCAAAGCAGTCGGGGATTAGCGCTTGTCAGTCTGGGAACTACACGTCCCTGCTGTTTACTACGGTATCGGAAAAAGTATTTTATACGAGGGTACAGCAGCAAGGCCGTCCGCGATAGCTGTCGGAGCAGCGAGATACTCCTTCCCAATCCTCTATGAGTTATTTTTGTCCTAGCCTGCTGTTAACTGTGCAAAAGGTCAACACAAACTGTCATTAGTTGCTTAAGGTACTTGGTTTATTAGATTACAGATTTGATTAAGATAACACACCGTGCACGGTGTTTGGTGCGTCAAACGTGACCTGGTTGGGAGCTGCATTAAAGGTCAAGGCTAATGCTAGCTTACTGTGGGTTGCCGGGCTGTAGTCCTTCTCTTATGACCTAGGTCGAAACAAACGCGTCAAACTGCTTTGAAGGGTAATTAGCTCACATCGGCGGCAGGATCAGCGGTTACATCCTGGGATTGATGGGGGGGAAAGAAAAATCACAAAGCTGATTAAACCTGAACGAGGGACACTGTTTTAGCTCGCCTAACGCGATAGCCTGCTAACCGCCACAGGGACTTCACGGGAATGGGTTCAGGCACAATACTGATCTACATCAAGAGGCTACCGTGTCTCGTGTCCTCCGCACACCAAGAGGTACGCGAGAAACAGTCGGTGACGCTTAAAGCGAGGCGTGCCCAGAGACTTCCTGAAGCTGAAGAGCTTTGCCTGCACTGCCAGATGACAAGCGTCAGACGGTGTTGGGTCTGCTGGGTCTCTTTTCTTGGACAGTTGACTACCCTGAAAGTGTCTTTAAAAAGACAGCGTGAACAGCATTTGTGTATATTGGCGCTGCCATATCCTAGTCTCCCTGCAATTGTATTATATTATCGGAATCAACGAGCTGTGGGAAGCTCTACTCAGGCGACACCACATGATGCGACCTGACGGTACTGTCCTAAAAGCGGCTGTAAGCGGCCTCCACCGCGTCTCCACCGCGTCTCCGCCTTTCAGGGTCCCTCCGGCTACGTTTCCGAGCTGCGTTTTCCGATCTCTCAGTCTCTCACGAAAACAGTGGCCCCCCCCCCCCGCCGTGCCACACCTGGTGGTTCACTAGCCATTTTTACTCGAGTTTCCTCGTGTAAAAAGTAAAAAAATATATAAAAAGAAAAACAAAATAAAATAGGTGTCCGTCGATTCGCCTGCATGGGTAACAAACACCATCCTGGAGTAGAGATTACCTCCATGCATGGTACGCTCCCCCCACGCAGACGGAGAGGTTAAATGGAAAGCATCGAAGAAACAAGGCAGCTCAGCTCTGTCAGAAAACTGTCCAAATGCATTTCACATAATGACGAAAAAGTTGCTGACTGTTTCGAATAACACGATGTGGGGGGGTGGCAATAGTGGGCGAGTTTGGGGGGGGGGGGGGCGTGTAACAAGACCA
>JAODLC010000123.1:28848038-28859527 GCA_026781145.1 Hippopotamyrus pictus | reverse complement strand
CCCCCCCCCCCCCCCCCCGCTTGTTTAGTTTTAAAAAAGTAAATGCACAGATTAATGCCATAATATTTAGAACGGCCCAATATGCACAAATAAGTTTAATCAGAGGTGGAAAGTTCAGGTTCAGAAAGTACAAATCCAGACCAAGGTTTTGTTTCAACCAATCAGCTGAGTATAAAGGCTCACAGTGACAGAGTACTCAACTGGTTGGCTGAAACAAAATCTTGGTCTGGATTTGTAGTTTCTGAACCTGAACTTTCCACCTCTGAATGAAATGCTTGGTTACTGACACTACTAATACTTACATATCAACACAGGGGTATGTGTCTTTAAAAAGGGCCTTCGGCTTCGATTCCTAATATGCCTTTGATTAGGTTTCCCGGACGACGGCGTTTCCGCCACTTTCGGGGAATGTGCCCAGCGTTTGCGAGCCTGGATTCCGGCTCGTCGCCGAACACTCACTCGCCAGTCAGCCCGCAGATCGAAGACCTGAAAGACATCCCACCAATTGACACAGTCCGGAGGAGAAAAGGAACGAGCAAAACAAAAGTCTATTCATGGTTGAATCCTCTTATAGACTCGCCCATCCCCCTCTTAAAACAAGAAAAAAGCAGGGAATGGGGTAAGAAAGAAGGAGGAGAAATGGATGTAGGTTAGGACAACCCCCCCCCCCATGCACATGGAAATACGGGGTGTGAATGTCAGCCGACCGTTATGTCTGTAAGATTCCTGAATTGATTTTAACGACTACATGCATTGCCGGCATGTATATACGATACTTTCTTCAGTACTGATGTAAATTTTAAATGGTATTTATTTCACAGTGGTTTCCTAACAGCACATTCCTGACGAATGCTATCTGCTAGACTTGCTCGCTTTCTGCGATAAGGAGGCAGCAAAGGCAGCTACCAGAGACCACTCCTCCACCATCTCGGTCATAGCTAGCTATGCTATTTTCTCACCTTCCAGAAACTTCCAGAGACACTCGGACATGCAACCATTGTGCCTCATAGTGGAAACTGACAGGACTGTGTGCTGTGTGAATACAATGAACTCACCCTATTCGCTTCAATTCATGCATATGCATTTAATTATCTTTACTGCCCAAACGACATCTAACCATATCTATATTATTGTTTATACTTTTAAGAGGTCACAAATGGTGTATTTTCTTAAACTGTGTACTATACCTTTTCAATACTGCCACAATATACAATAAAACAATGTATCTGTGCGCAATGCGGTCACAGTACTTTAAATCATTGCCCCAAAGGTCAAGAGAGCAGTTTAAAAAGTCTCAACTCTGGCAACCAACCGTCAAATAGTGCGTTTTACAAATGCGGCCAGTTACATGGATACATTTTCTGCTCTCGCTCATGTCTTCATATTCTCTCCCACGTCCAGCCAAATTAAACTGCCCATCGCTGGGGGCTGTGCTGTCCCGCAGCGATGCCTGGTATTGTTCCTCAACAACCCATAAATCCGTACAAATATGCTAAAAGCAGAATCTGTGTCAAAGGTCACCAAAGGCTATCCTCTGGCCCCTCTCGCCAGATGGAACCTTTTATTTTCCCAGGCTGCCAAAGAGAAATCTCACAGCTTCGCCGTTTCATGGTGCTAAGCCAAACTTATACGCTCTGGGGGCCAAAACAAAGATGGGACTTTTCCCTCTCCGCATATGATTCCCGTTCGGGTAAACAGGCGGGCAGACGTGACCTCGGAGCGCTAAAACGGGCTGAGAACTTCAGGAGTCTGCCGTTCCTCTCAAGAACATGTGTTTTGGACAAAACGCTCAGTTAAAAAGTACCCAGTGTTTTTATTTTAAATAGTTGAATATCTCAGCCTGGGCCAACGATCATGCATGCGTGGGTGATTTTTAAAAAATTTATCTTAGTATTTCCTGACACCATAAGTCTCAAATTTAGCTCATTTTATTCGATTTTTCTTCAAGCCTCGAGTAACAAGACAGGAATGAAGACCCTCTAATGAACAGCACATACAAATCTGTTTGTATTTTACCTAGAAGCAGGAATTATTTGCAATTAGTTTCCAGAGAGCAGAGGAATCTTCATGTCAATAAGGCATATTGTCTTGGTGAAGATGGAAGCCAAAGTCAGTAACCTTGGGATTTCTCGCGGACATTAAATTTTGGTTTATTTGATCTATAGACAATGCTTTATTCTGATAGCCCCATTCAGCTGGGCTACCAGAGTCCCATTCGACTAACTATTAGCAAATAATCTGCATGTTTAGTCAAGTGCAGCTGTCAGTCTGAGGCTGATAGACTACACATCTGTAGGCATTCAACAAATCATCCATAAAACACTGGCTTGTCTCATGCTAGGCACTAGCTAAATTGTCAATAGTGGAAGGAAAATGGAGTCTGTAGGTTCAAATTTACGTTCAATTATTTGGCAGATGCTTTTATCGAAAGCAACATACAATTGAGAAATCAGGGTCAGCCAGTCCCTGGAACAAGTGGGGTTAACGGCCTCACTCAGAGGCTCAGAGGCATTTTACTGGCTATGGGATTCGAACCCACAACCTTTTGTCTGAGTCCTAACCTGTGTACACCTCTCCAGCGATGCCCTGAATGACAGTAAGAATAAGCCAAGAAGAGCATTGACAGAAAAATTGTAAGTTTTCCTGCCTGGTGCTATGCAAAAGTAGCACTTTTCCCGCTTAGCGTTCGGTGTGAGTCGGCGAAGACGTCGGAGACGAGCCCTGCTGGCTCATCGTGGTAGGGGCGGACCCCGTCTGTGAACCAGAGCACCCACCGCTTCTCAGAGGAACCTCCGAGGCCTTGGCCAGCCCCCCCTCCCCATGAAAGGCGGACGCGGTGCGACCGCAGCCGTGCGGGGGGTTCGAGGGCCGAGGCAGCCGCGGTTTCAGAGAGTCAGCGCCAAGCTCACAGTAAACAGCTGTGAGTCTGTCGGAGCGTGCAGGGGGACACACGGGAAAATAAAAAAGAATACGGCTCTGTTCCCTGCGTGGAAAGTTTTGATGGAAAAACCTTGAGGAAATGCATATCAAAGAGATGATATCATTCCCGCTGGGAATGTGGGCTTAAAGTTTTTAATAAAAAATGCCCTTGTGAAACTTACATGTATATGCAAGGTTTAAATGAAGTAGAAAGTGCTTTAAAGATGTACCATCTAACCAGATGCTACACAAAGCGGCAGTTAACAGGGACAGCTGCGGAACAAGAAAAACAGCATGCTGCTACGGATGACCCCCCCCCGCACCACCACCCCCCACCCCGGCACCCTCTCAACCTCACCGCATGTATTCTAGAAGGAAATATCTGTGTATTTGTCTTCTTAAACACATTGTACTGTTGACACAAGATATGTACAACTGATAAATAATTTGAAACAAATCTCTTGCCCGTTTCATCTCAATCCCCCCCCTGAAATGAGTGCCTCTCCACTGAGTATATCAGGTTTCATTCAGATGTCAGAACGCTTACCGGAATTGTCAGTTAAATAAAATAGTGCAGACCACCTCAGGTCTTCTATATCAATATCAATAAAGGGCTGTTTGTTTAAATCCCTAAATCTGTCCCTTCCCACAAGGAGCTGTGACATTGAGTGGACTAACGCGGGCGGTCAGGGGGAGTTTTAGCATCGCTAAGAGCCTCCGCCAAACCAGACGCAAGATTCATCCGAGGAGAAATTCAGCCCTTTGTGGCTCACAGGCTCAAGCCTACAATAAATAATGCCACAGGCCTCTGGATTAGGCTGCCATTGTTATATTTTATGATACGGCAGAGGTCCAAGAGGGCCTACGGTGCATGGAGGTACTGGTAACCCTTCTGACTACCGCTAACAACCTCCATACTAAGGGGGAAGCCGTTCTCCTGGGCGAACGATTAGTATACCGCTAGATCAGGTCCCAGATTCCTCAGACGAGCAGGAAAACTTGCAAGTGCATCAGCTAAACGGAACAGCATCAGGGACCCACTGTTTATTGTTGGTTAAAACTTAAAAATACCCTATAGAGTTTTGCAGGGAGCCTGGACCCTATCCCAGGAAGTAAAGGGCAGGGGTACACCGTGGATTGGATGCTAGACCAAAGCCTTTTCAGGATTTTAATAACGCACACAGCAAATCACCTTTCTGGGATTAGAATGAACGACGGTTTTTGTGCCAAACCAGCACAGAATCTTAAGCAGAGCAAGGTAACCTTTTTGTGCTTCTGATGGGGAAAAAATTGCATCACCCAGTAATGAAATATGGATAAATATGTATAAATATATTTCATCGATACAGCACCTTTCTTCAGTATGGCAGACACAGCAAGAATAACGAACGGAGACTGAGAGGTTAACGATGCTATATGATAATATATCTGACAATAAACGAGCGGACAAAGAAACGCAGACGAAAGCCACCAGGTAAGACAGTGCTGCGAAAACCAAGGGTCAGAAGACGTACCCGCCTCCCCATTCCCTGTCAGCACGTATTTGGATTCACCCTGAATAGTCCCAACTGGTAACCATTAATATAATTTCCTTCACCCCTCCCCTTCTTGGCTTTTGCATTTTGCAATATTTTTGATATATTCTCCGGGTTGATAATCCTGTTAATGTAGCTGTTGTCGATGCTATATTTATTCTCGCTTAATCTTCTCCGCTGACGTACCCTCTCCTTTGTCCCTTGGCTGACCCCCCGTTCACATTCTCTCCATCTGAGGCCCAAAAAAAAGTGTTACAAGGCACGTTTTAGGACAAGCTGGTTCACGGTGCAACCTTGAAGGGTTCAAATGGAGTCTCCATGGTCTGTTTCCGTGGCATAAATATACAGTAGGTCAGGTGACCTATTGGCATCTATCACTGTCATCCAATCTTCCTTTTTTTTTTTTTTTTTTTTTTAAACAAAGAGTACATCTTTGTATTTACTCCAACTGAAATACCTTAAAAACCCTCCACAAAAATGTCTGAAATTCTTAGCTGACATTTCCATGAACACACATAACGTCCGGTGTAGATATTACACATTAAGACCTGCTGGCTTGCTTTATATCTGGTAAAGATGTACCAGGGTGTGTTTTTACAAAATTATTATTCTGTTATTATGTAATAAATTGTATGTAGCATATATTATGTCATACAAATCTCTGTGTGTTCAGTGGATGCCAAATGGTTGTGGTCCTCTCAGTATGACAGGAGATTAATTCCCTGGCACTTTGTTATTCCAGACACAGTGTGTAGCTGGACCTGTAACTGATATAATAAATCATAACCAGAAGCTGGGGAGATTAAGGCTGGTCTCTCCACTTCCTCAATGGTCAACCGCTATGCCTGCATATCAATCCCATGACAAGACCACAATTTAGATGAAATTTCAGGTTAGATATCAAAAGAAGATAAAGTAGAAATGAGGTTGAGTATGAGTACAGCTATATACACGTCTACAATACTTGTTACATTATCCCGACGCAACATATACAGAGATCTCTAGAAATTATTTGGGATAGTTAAAATATAATCCCAGCTTGCAAGATTTATTTTCTCATAATAGCATATTTTTTTAATCGCAGGATCAAATAGGTGTGATTGATTCCTGATACTAACTTTATTAATTGTAATTAATTTGCCGTAATGTTGCAGCACAGTCGTAGGAAAACTGTTTCTTGTTGATGAGAAAAACGAAGTTCTAACAACTAACCCTAACCCTAACCCAGGCCCTTACATTCAGTCACGACTTTTTTATGGGAGCAAAACCATATTCAGGTCTTGTCCAAATGCTCCAGTTATGTAGATCCTGCCCAGAGATTTAAGCCAGAAGAGTTTTAGCTTCAAACCTGCTAACTTACTCACAGCTCTGCCTGTCGATGAGTAAATGTCGATATGGGTGGGGATTATAAGCCTCAGTTGGGATTTATTAGTATTTATACTACTGAAGGATCAACACTATAGATAGCATCTATCCCACATCATATCCTACATTGTAACTAAGCCCATAGTTTCACCTCTGTGGAGGTACGTGCCAAGCGACAGCGTAGTGTACACGGATACCGACTGCGTAGGTTCAGCACAGAAGAATAAATCGGCTTTAAGCATGAAGGGTTAGCTAAGTGCTACGACACGGGAACCACGCGCTTCAGCCCAGCAGCGATGCAGACCCCAAAGCGGCACAAGAACGTGACACAGCCCCCACCCCCAACGCCCCGTATTAATAAAAGCGATGAAGGATTTCGGAACCCGGAGAAAGCTATGGAAAATATCCCTCAGCCAAGGACGTGGCACCAGATGTGCGGTGACTTATGGCAGCAATCGTAGGTGGCCGACGCTGAGCTGTGGGGCCTTATTAAGTTAGGCCGCCATCCAGCACTCTGGACTTATTAAGCTGTCAGGAGTCGCCGTGATTAAAACCAAAGAAAGGTCAGCGATGAACCTACAGCTCTGCGCCTGTCGCATATTTTCTTACAGGCCTGCAGGACTTAATGAGCATTTCGTACTTGATATGTCTCCAAGGGGGTTACAATAGACCTTCTAGATCAAACTCCAGATAGGGTTTTTTTGTTTAGTTTACTCACTTTTCCTTAACGTTTATTTTTAAAATTTAAACTAAACTGTTTACCCTGACCAGGATAAGCGGGAAAAAGATGGATGGATGTGGGTTTAGCAATAGCTGTTGCAATGTATTATTAACAGTTGGAGAACGAATATGTTAACATATGGAAAAATGGAGGGGGAGCGATATTTCAGGCAGCGGCTGGGACGCGATGCTGCCCGTAGGGACAGACGGCAAGACGAGTCCGTATTGACAGCTGTTTGTTGATTTGTTTTTCCACAGGAATAACAACAAGTCGAATTTAGGTTGAACATGAATAAAATGTGTCACATTCACATTTTCCTGTGGCAGCGATCAGATAGAGAGTCTTCCACTCGCCGAGCTGATCTTCATCCACCTGTCAGGGGTGGGGGCCGTCACATTCAGGAAAGTTAGGCAACAACACGATTGGAGATCGTCGGCAGTGCTACGTTAGGATTATACCAGACATGGTCACTGAAGTAAACAAAGTCACACGTGCTTATAACATAAAACTGAGGCAAGGACTAGAGACACAAATTCATCACAATATTAAACACAGCAGCGATAAAAAGCTGAGGTATAGACCTGTGACGTTAGTTTCACACAATTTTTTTTTTTTATATAATGTTGTAAAATTCAGCATATTACTGTAGACTGATGAGAATTTCCATAGTCTGCATCTGTATCCAGTTCCTGTAAAAACTTTAGGTTGTCAACTAGGTGACAACGAACGGTAACAGATAAGTAAACAATGACAACAACAAGTCACGGGTGTATGAGAGCAAGGCCAGAGTCAGCTGATGAGCCATTTTGGTCACTTGACCTGGGAGTCCGGACCTCAGACCCATTCCGCAGGCCTGCCAACCTTGACGCTCATTTCCTTACGAGCTGATGCAGAAGTGGCGTCCTCTCCATTGAGCTCCTCTCCACCGTTTGTTAAAACCATTCATCCCAATTCTTCCTCCCTTCTCCGTATAACAAGGTTTAGCTTGCCGTCCCTCCATCGCCGAACAACAGCAAGAAGCAAGCCTTATTGTAACAATAATATTTCAGATTTAATTGGATTTATTTAGCATCTTAACAATTATAGTTTCTGTTTTCGCTTCCCACTATGATCTCTGTTCTCTTTTGTTCCCTTAATTTAAATACTAACTCAAGTCGGACTAATTAATTAAAACAAGCACACAACTAGGCACACTCATTTGCTTTTATAGCATCTAATGCTAATAACATGACTGCATATTAATGTCACTTGACCCGAATTTTATTTCCTTCTCTTTCTTGACTGCGGCTTTTAATCCGAGGCCCAAACATGAAATGCAGAAAAACTCCATAAAACTCACATTCCTCGCACTTGTGAGAAGGTTCACCGCTGACGAAATACGGACATTACTTGGTTAAACGTAATTATTTCCTGATCTTGATAACACACATGGAATCCATTAATGTTCTGCTTAGCCGTCGATGTTGTTTTTATTATTAGTATTTTTTAATTGTGCTCCCATGACGGACTCCATCCCCACCCATCTGCTCCAAACCACTATTCCCACCATCAGAAGAGAGTCTGCTTCCAGTTCACACGCTCTGGGGAAATCCCACACTCTTATTGGGACGGCGTGTACAGATGATCTCGTCTCAGACCTGTCTGCTCCAGGGTTTGCAGGCTGGGTATAGGGAGCCAGCACTGCTGTGATCATGGGTACCAGGAATGGAATGGATGTTTTTTAGTCCACATGCCTGCAACTGCATCCGCATTATCCTATTCCTCCGTGGGCTCCATGTTCTACGTAAAAGCCAGATTTTACATAAGCCATTCTGTTTACTCATTTTTACGCGAATGTCTTCATCAAATGCATTTATGCCCTAACATTTCCCCCAAAAACTAAGAACAAGAAGCATTTTCTTATCACTCATTCAGAGTTTTCAGAAAAGAGGTGGAGTGCCTTAATTACAGTCAATAATTTTAAATATTAATAAGTCTATGTAGTCAAGTGTGGGAGCAGATATGATCCCCTGAAGAATTAAAGCGGGAAATAAAAATTTTATACTGACTAGTCACAAGGAATTATTAGTTTATAATTGATTGATTGATCAAATGCAATAATAATTCATATTGTTGTTAGTGTACTTATTTAGAAATGCAGGTAGGCTGATATTCAAATTCAGAATGATGGCAGTATGTCAGAACACAGGGGAAGGATCTAGTTGTTATGATTTTTCTGTTGTCTTCTGTCTGTTGTCCGTGTCTCCTGCAAGCACATTCCAATTTTTTCTTCAGTGACTTTCATTCATCTGTCAGCATTATCAGGTAAAATGCGCATTAAGATCTATCTGCATTTTGAAAAGCTGTCTCGTTATTCCCAGAATACTTTTCTCTGGTTGTGAGAAATGGGGGGGGAACCCTTTTAACTTTAAAACTTCAGTTACCTGATTCAAATTGCCTGAAGCGCGATGAACTGCCACAAGTGAGGAAATGTTTCCGAAACACGTCGCTTTTCACATTAAGGAGGAACGCTCCTGTGTTCAGCTTTTAAATTGTCAGTTTAAATATTTAAAAGACGTTACTCACTAGGCACGGTGTCTCAGGCTCGGGGCAAGAAAAAAACCAGGCTTTCACCTCAATCTCCTGACAAAATGCTTGCAGAAAAGATACTTTTTATTTCCAGAGTAGATGCATTTTATAACGGAACAAAAGACTGGTAGTAAGTATTGTGGGAGGCTGTCAACTTGACCATTTTGTACACACCTGAATTTAATTACCTGCAATGACTTGAGTTTAATGTAATTAAAAATAGACAATTAATCCCTTTTCAAAAGACAGAACGATGTAAGTTGATGTCAGTTATGGCTTTTGGCACAGAGGCGACATTTAATTCAGTGCCAGTGAACCAAACTATCATGACTAATCAGAGCTGCTGATATTCTCTCTGCGAGCCAATGAGGAACAGCCAGTGCTGCGAGCCAATGAGGAACAGCCAGTGCTGCGAGCCAATGAGGAACAGCCAGTGGTTATTTGCAAACTGCCAGGGCCACAGCTGACTGTTGTCATTCTGCTACTGGATCTCTTTTTGAACTATAAGTTATTTTAAACATTCTCGTTTTTTATCTCCTGAGGCAGATAGCCCACTTTTCCTTAGAAAGTTTACCTTTTAGTTTATACTTTGCACAAATCCCAGGAAAATAAAACAAAAAGTAAAAAAAGTAATGCATATAAGATTTGCTTGTTATCAATCCAGCTTCCATAATTCATTATTAATATATGGTGAACTTGGACCCTCTTTCCAGGAACCACAGGGCCGGGGACACCTCGAATGCGATGCCAGTCTGTCACAGGACACAATCTGCAGACAAACAGAGGCAGAACTGGAACCCAAAACCCAGCATTGTGAAGATAAGCACCAAACACCATACTATCATTTCATTTGCAAAGGCTTTTGCTAAAGATAAAGTAAAACCAAGGAGAAGCACCTGATGACGGCTCTGTTTTACTCACGAACTGTAGAAAACAGCTTTAGTACGACTGAGATTTCCTGAAAGGTTCCATTGCTCCTCCCTCCCCAAACCCCCGCCAGGTGTGTAACAGTCATCGACTGCTAATTGCTAATTGAAAGTTTCCTGAAAACTGCATGAGCGGTTACATCCATGCTCTGCTCTTCACTGTGGTCTTATTTACTTCACATTTATTTAGCAGATGCTTTATCCACAGCAGCATTTTTGAGAAAGCAGAGTCAGCCGGTCCCTGGAACATTAAAGGGTTAATACGGCACTATTCTCGCTTATTTATTTACGCTTTGTCTCCCTTATCTGACCTCTGCCAGGGCTGTAGCCTGTTTTAGCCTTTAGCCCCTTGTTTTGGAGGTCACTCGTGCCATTCCGGAGCATGACATCTGAAGGAACGAGCCAAGGTTTGGTTTCCATGGTGTGGTGGTCGTCATGTGAACCCAACACGTGAAAGGGCCTCGGCTCAAAACCAAGTGGAAATCGACCTGCATTTTCAGAGCAGAGTGTGGGTTAGGGTTCTGTGTATTCAGAAGGTTGTTGGTTTCAGCCTCAGTAGAATAGCCACATCGACTGGGCCCATAAGCAAATTCTTTAAGGCCCGCTGAAATGCTCCAGGGCTGCTGGATTAATGACCTGACCCGGTATCAGGTTCCACTCTGAATTGTCTATATTTATGTGTGCACGTGTCTCCAAGAAGAGCATGATGGGATATGCGACAAGAAACATTTCGATGCACTTGTACAAATGGTAAATACAGGATCATGTGATTTCAGGCCAACCAGTAGGAGGCACTGTCATGTGATCCTGGGGTCGTCCAGCCTAAAGGGCAGACAGCCACCGTGCGAGACTGAGGAGGCCCAGGTGGAAGCACATTAAGAGAACCACGAGAGCAGATCTGCCAGCCTCAGTTCCCGATGGAACCTGCATCCGCAGGTTTTCACTCCAATCCGTTCCCACTGCTTAATTGGTATAATTACCAGTTAATTACCTATACTATTTTTACAGATATGTTCCCCGAAAGAGAATGTTAAATATACATTTATTGAATACAAGACAAAATTTACCAGGGCAAACCTTTTTTTTGTACTCTCTTTTTTTAATGTTGAAAATACTTTAAAAATACTATTACTTAAGTAATTAAAGAAGGATGTTCTAGAATAATGTGGCCTGAAAGGATATAGAAAACCCTGCTAAGAAATTATTATCCAGCTCACACGTTTCTGACGTTCCAAAGGAGGGCGATTGAAGAGGATTTAAACATAAATTCATTGCATCAATTCAGACTTTAGTTTCTCTACAATTATATTTATATATTTATCCAATCATATATTATATATATATACACACACACACTCACCTAAAGGATTATTAGGAACTGAGTATTTCACAATCTGCTCAGTTACTGGGATTTTCACGCACAACCATTTCTAGGGTTTACAAAGAATGGTGTGA
>JAODLC010000123.1:28833117-28843891 GCA_026781145.1 Hippopotamyrus pictus | reverse complement strand
TATATATGTGGTGTGTGTGTGTGTATATATAAAATGAGCATCCAGTTGAATCCGGATTTGGCTAGTTTCCCCATTTGACTTGAGTTGCCACTCCTGGCTCGACCTCTGACCCAGACCTCTGACCAATGGCCCTGCCATATCTGACCACTCGCCTCTCTGGGGGCCTCAAATTAATAGAAGTGTGGCTTGTTAATTGCATAAGCGAAAAGCTGAAGGATTCATCATCTCAGTCATGGCCAATGCTTCCCTTTGACCC
Source organism: Hippopotamyrus pictus (assembly GCA_026781145.1). Lineage (NCBI taxonomy): Eukaryota > Metazoa > Chordata > Actinopteri > Osteoglossiformes > Mormyridae > Hippopotamyrus > Hippopotamyrus pictus. The sequence goes on along the minus strand of JAODLC010000123.1, from coordinate 28,843,635 downwards.
CTGCCACCCCCCCACCCCCCCGAAAAGGCATTTCCCAAAGGCCCAATCTGCAATCTTCCTACACCCCCCCCCCCATGTTTGCCATATAATTATTCAGCATCAAAGCTTAATCAAGTCGATTCCGCATTTTAAATGGAAATCAGGGGATTAATACGAGTATTCATCGTCTCGGACCTCTTGATGGCCTTTGGGTCCCGATCGAACCCAGAATATAAAAGGGGCTGAGGGGGGCCCCTTATTGAATAAAGAGAAGCTGGCGACACTATAAATTATGGCTGCCATTAGGCCGCAGAGCCTCCAGATGAATACCTCACTTCCATATCTCTGCTTATGATACATTTTTCTTTATGAGGTTTCCATTAGGACAGATAAATACACTGCCATGTACAACACGCGTTCATAGGCGGAGTAATTATATTTATGTCACATGAATAACAGCGACACTTAACCAAGGCTGATTTACACGTCCATCACGGCAGAAATAAACAGCTTAAATCACCTCTAACACGAACACACACCTACAGACACACAACTCCTGATCTTAGGTCAATGACGGCTGAATTTGTGAGGCTCTTCAAGTAGAAATGTTTAGCCAGGGCAGCAAGGCAACGTGACAAAGAGCCTGAGTCGTTAACAGTTTTACGTATTTAGTAGATGCTTTGGTCTCTTCGTTAAAATAGGGTGTCAGTTAGTCCCTGGGGCAAGTAGGGTTAAGGGCCTTGCTCAGGGGCCCACTGGTGACATCACTTTGTCGACCCTGGGATTTGAACTGGTGACCTTCCGGTTACAGGCACAGCATCCTGACCCACTGAGCCACACGTCGCCCCCTACTGGTTGCAAATAGAAAGCTGACACGCACAACGTCCAGGCTAACCAATGAACAACGGATATTTTATGCACTCAAAAAAAAAAAATAATTAAATTAATGGCACATATCTCTGTGACCTGCGATGAGCAGGTATTCAATCCAGGGTCTTCCCCCATCTACTGTCCTGTGCCGCCCCTGACCTTCTAGCAGTAGGAAGATGGATGGATGGATGGATGGTAGATGCAGATAGATGAATGGATGATACAAAGTAGTACTGTACACTGTACTGATCCTCTACAGCTACCTAACTTACATATCACATTTTCCCAATTTACAGATGCACTGATCCAAAGCGACATACAAGTACACTGTACAAGACTGACAGGTTCAGGCAATAAGAGAAACAATCAGGAGGTATGTTTGAACTTTATTGTAAAAGGATTGCTTCTATGAAATGCTACATAATATCCTCTGAGGATATCTGGAAATTTATAAGACACAACACACATACTAAGCGGGAAAGTTTACGAAACACATGCCAGGAAAAAGGTCTGTTTTGTGGGGAGGATATTTCACACTCTGGAGTAATGAGGAAACTCCCGGAAAGGCCAAAAACAGACAGTATCATTACTGCACAGTGATTCAGATGTGAAACAGTAATTGTTAACTCTCATGTTAATGTTTCGATCTGAATGTTCTCAGTGGTGTTACTTTATATGGCAGCAGTGTGTGTAGATTTCGCGGCGATGCTGCTGACATTGGCGCCCGCACACCGTGATCTGACGTGACCTTTATCTGGCATTCCTGAGATGAACAGCCATATCAGCCAGTCCCAAAGTTACCAAACCCAAAGCTGCACTTCCCATGATTTACGATGTCATTAATGTCAGGCTATCAGTGGACAAGAGCAAAAGAGACAACGGCAAGGCCTGCCTAAAAACAAATAGTTTTGATTAAATCCAAGGACATTCCGTCCGGCTCTTGGCGGGAAAGCATTCATCATCACTTTTGATTCTGACCATGCGGTTTTGACCTCTCCCAGCGCAACCCTGAGCAGATACAGACATACAAAGTGCCCATAAGTAGTCCAAATGCATGTATTTATATGCACTGGTCATTTCACTGATTATTTAGGGACGGAGCCCAGCCAGCAAGGGCGAACGAGAGTGACTGGAATAGAAGAGCACTGGCATAGAATTCTGCGGCTGACGTTAAGACGGCCGCACGTGAGTTTCAAGGAAAGGAGGGCATCTTTTCAATAACACTAATATGAGTGCGTGTGCGCTTTTCAAGATACCGCTATGTGTCATCATGATTATGTAGATAAAGCAAACTGTGATGTTAATATTAAGGTCAGTTAGCAGTTCTTTATTCCCAGAGTGAGATGGTCTTTTGCTTAGATGGGGCCAAAGAGGGGCTCAGGATGATTCCAAAGCTGGTCGGTTTTAATTAAAAGCACAGCTCCTTATCCATGACATTGAGAGATATATAAAGCCTTACTTACTTAAATTGCAAACTCTGTTATTCCATCTCCCACGCAGACAGAGGCGCGCATCGCTTGCGATATCTGTACATGAGAACATTTGTAATATCACCCTCAGAGAATAATAAACAGACAGTAAAGATTGAAATTCTGACATAGTTTACAGAGCTGTAATCCAAACATCTGGTATGTCGTCGAGGGACTGGGGGAGGATTGTGGAGAATATGGGAGAAGCCAAACAGTCCAGCGCCACGCTGAAGTTCATCAAAAACCTTCCTGAAGGGGCTCAAGAAAATCTTTGGTTGACACACAGGCTCGAGATTGCCTTCGGAACAATGCAGCCGCAATGTAAACAGGACGAGTCATCAAATTACTGCGTCCCTCTGACGTTATAAGCAAAAGCATTTTGTGGTTTTCAACCTGAAGTCGCTATGCTCCTGTTATATGTGAAGGAGAGATAATAGGCCTGTCATTCTGATAGGGTTGTTTTATGACTTTGAATACTGATGTTAGCTGTCATTTAACATACGACGTCCATCATAATAACTCCACTCTTCATACACCCACCACATCATGTGATACCATCCGGGGCTCCAGATTTCGGTTTCCGTGAAATTTATTTCCACTTACGTTGCTCCCCATGTCTGATCTACGTAGCATCAGCCCCAAGAAGATGGACATTCAGAAGAGGAAGAGCGAAGAGGAAGGGCACATCTGTGACTGATTCCAGAATCTGGACGGACATGCCTGCATTTGAGAAAAAAATACGACGGACTGTGGGAGGTCAAGTGAGGCCTGCACATAAAAATTTGGAACGGCGTACGTTCACTCGCACTAATGAATAGTGCTTTAGGTACGTCTGGGAGCGCAGTACAGCTGCCAGAGAAACAGCAATTAGCGATAAGAGCGAACTTTTGGGTGTAGGAAGGAAGTGTGGCCATCTAGCGACATTCAGTGCCACAGAGCGACTGGCTGGGTCATCTCCAGGGTGTTGTGTCATTGCAGGGATGCTATGTTAAGGTGCTATGTCAGTTCTGTATTACTGCTAGGTATTAGTGCTAATACATCACGTCACTCTGAAGGTCCACTCTCATTTTCAAGGGGCCTTGGTCACTTAACGCACTTATGACACTGTTAGGGCAATATGTTACTGGTGAGGTGCTGAGTCACTGCTAGGGCACTAGGTCAGCGCTAAGCTACTGTGTCACTATGAAGGTGACTATGTCACTGTTAAGGCACTGTGTCACTATGAAGGTAACAATGTCACTGCTAAGGCACTGTGTCACTATGAAGGTAACAATGTCACTGTTAAGGCACTGTGTCACTGCAATGGTGACTATGTCACTTTGTAGGCACTGTGTCACTGCAATGGTGACTATTTCACTGTTAAGGCACTGTGTCACTATGAAGGTGACTCTGTCACTGTTGAGGCACTGTGCCATTTCCAAGGTGACTGGGTCCCTGCTAGGATACTAGGGTCACTACTAATCTATTCTTCCACTGCGAAGTTGTCCATTTCACTGTTAAGGCAACCACGTCACTGCTAAAGTTTTGCATTAGCCAGTGAGTCACACTTAGCTTCATTGTTTTATAGAGATAAAAACAAGAAAAAACAAAATAAAAATTCAGTCACTCGTTTTTCCCCAAGAAATAGTTGCAAATATCATCGGATGTATCTGACTGATTAAATTTATCTCTGTGGTGTGGCAGTCGCCTCTGACGTGGTAAAGCTGTATAACCCACCGCCCAAGTCGCTGTCTTGTGTTATTTTAAAAAATCAAGTACACCTAGAGTACTCGTGAGGACTGCACCAATATGCTTGTATTTTAAAAATGGTCATAGTTTTTATTAAGAGTAGAAATACAGTTGTGTTTATTCGTTCATGATAAGAGTTTTACTGAGAAGAAATGTATGAAAAAATGTCAGAGCATTCAAAATGGCTTTCACAACTTATTCAGAAGCTTGATTTTGTAACCTTGATAAAAAAACTAAATGTGCGTGTAAGGTGAAGAACATTAAACAGACAAAGTGGTCACCTTGTACCTTATTTCAGAATATGTTTCAGATTTATTTAGTGGTTAAGTAAAAATGCTCCTTAAATCACTCTTACAATAAATGCTTCCATAAAAAAAATTACAGAAGCACTAAACAAGTCGAACATCAATTCTTTTCAAAATAATGTTTTTTTCCCAGTTTATCTTCAAGCAATAAGCCATTTTCAGGCATAGAAAAAAGTCAAAAGAACATTCCCTGCATTTTTAATAACACATGAAATGTCATATTTGACAACACAGAAGGTATTGTTCATCCTGTCAAGAGAATATGAATGATTATATTATATTTTTCAAAATTAAAAAAAGGTTCTCCCGCATGAATTCAACAATGAAACGAGACCTTTGTATTTCAAAGAAAAAAAAAATTAAAATCCTAGAAAACTTCGCTATTTGTGTGATGTATTTGTAGATCACACATCCAAAAAGAATACAATCAACAAAGCCCAAGGTCAGCATCTCCCCTTGAAGATGAAAGAAAATAAAAACATCTACTTAAAAAGAAATGACCTTGTACCAACCCAGGGTGAGTCAAAGGGTCAGTGGAAAGATAGTTTATCCAAGGGTATGGAAGATTAACCAGGATATTCTCATGGCAGTGTTTTACGTATCTAGTGAATTTGGGGCAGATAAAGGCAAACTGTATTTACTTCGCTGTTTCTCCAGGCCATTTGCCACGTCGTTTCTTTTGTCTTTGGTCGTGTGTTAATGCTCCGCCGCATACATGGGAAGTGGGGTTTATAGCCCATTCCACACACTTTCCCTAATTTAGGCACTGCGGCACAAAATTTCTTTTTTTTCTTTTGGACTGCTGGGGTGCAGTGGGAAATGATTTCACCCTCTGCCTGTCATATTCTCACGTCATTTGAGGTTTCGCATGCGAGCCCCTGTTTACCTTCAGATTTCCGCATCTGCTTTATTAAAAACACTTTAGATGCTTTTCGTGTGAATTCCTTTTTCTGCTTGACTCTTGCAGTATACAGTATGGACACTTGTGGTTCATTTTGCTAAATAAATTAACGAGGCGTGAAAGAGGAAAGCAATCAAATGGTATCTCCCAAAGACAATATATTTTTATAATAAAGGAAGAAATGAAAGTCAGTGTGTTAAAAGAATATAAAAAATGAAGAGTTAATTATCACTAGCAGTACTAGCTATAGTAATATGAATAAAGGTTCTTCTGGATTTAGTATCGAGTGCTAGAAAGCACATGCAGGAGGGATGCAGAGAGGCACACAGACAGCTGGAGAGTCCGTCACAGCAGCCGAATGCAGCAGCCACAGGCTAGACCTGCGATTCCAGCGCTGGAGCCCAGCTGGGACTGGGAACTGCCACTCCAGCACATATAAGTTTCACCTGACACAGTGCTGAGCAGAAACTTCCCAGTCACACAGACATCAGGGTGAGAAGTGAGTCATTTCTCACGATTAGTAAGGAAAAAAACTCTCAAAGTGGTTAAAAGGAAAAAAAAAATCCACATCCACTTGGTGGTTCTCGACACGCCACAGCAAACCAAAAAGGAAAACTGTCGCGGGAAAGTTTACATGACCGGCGATAAAAGCTCACACAGGAAGTGACCAGAACATCTGAATGCACAGCATAAAGGAGAGCAGATGCAGATTGTAAGGTGTGTGTCCCACCACAGAAGAAAATCCCCCCCCCCCCAGGCATTAATCACTCTAAAGAGAAATTATAGGAGTCCTTTGAGATGTTTTGCTAGACAGAAGGAACGCAGCCGGGTTACTGTAGCCCCTGACTCTAAGTTCACCATGGGTCAGGGTTGAGTTGGCATGTACAGTAATGTAAGATCGACAAATGTTTGCTGCAGAGTCAAAAGATTTGCAGGACTGTCAAACAGTATTAGGAAGTGGTGAGTATGTCTTATCAGCTCACAATGGATAATTAAGTATAATCAGTAGATGAAGTTTTAAAGACGTCTGAACTTGATTACTAGATTTATGTTTGTTCTTAATAGGGCCGGAATGGTCAACAAACCATGTTTTAATTGGATGCTTAAAATCCAGTTTGAGTTAGACCAGTGTTTCTCAAACCTCTCCTTGGGGACACCTAGACGGTCCATGTACGGGGAGCTTGGAGGGAGCAAAAATGTGGACCGTCTGGGGGTCCCCAAGGACCGGCTGGAGAAACACAGTATTAACCCAAACCACCATCATTTGCAAATTGGTTTCTGTACTCATGTTGGGCACCAAGGATGAGCTATCCATCTTCCGAACAGGAGACTGTAGGGTCAGGTCTCAAAAGAAGCATTACTGTCCTGAGATTAAACGTGACACCATCTGCTTCGAAGTCAACATACGTCTCAACGTTCATCATGCTCCTTTGCTTAATACAGTTTCCCCTACATGTCTCACAGACATCTACTGTAACTCCAAGAGAGCCCAATAAAAATAAAGCTAAAAATAGCATGTTAATTATCACGTGAAGCTTCTTACAGCTCACAAGATGTTTTTTTTTTTTCTTCAATCTACTCCAGCTTGAGTATGGGAAATAAATCCAATTAGCAGGAGTTTTTTTTTTATTATTATTCTCATCTTCTGTTTCTGTTACCATTTATATGCAGTATTGTAACTGAGCAGTAGGCCGAAAATAATTCACTTTAAATCCATATATAAAAAGTAGGTTAACTAATGATAATTGTTTGTGGGATTTATGGTCATTTATGGTCATATGGTTATACATTGTTTTCAGAAAATGCTTGTAGGACAGGAAAAGAAGAAAATTTATATATATATATATATATATATATATATGCAGACATGAAGAAACACATGTATGCTTAACATAAAAAAGACTTCACAAAGCAACAATTTAAGTTTTTTAAATCAGTAAGACCTTCCAAGCTAACGATGGAGAAGTGAACAAAAGGGCGAAGAATGAAAAGGAACGAAAGAGGAATTGCAGCTAACTGATGCACTTGCGCGACTTGCTGGTTATTCGCGGCGGCTGTCCTTGGACGGAAGGCTGCAATTCCGGGATCTTTTCCGAATGTTGGTGTAAAAAGCTACAGAGGATGCACACATCACAGCTTTCTTCAGCCCTGAACAGGAGAAATCCAGGCTGAAAGACAAAGAATAAATGTAGCTCCTCTCTCTACAGCACCAACAGAAGGTCACAATGAACTGTTATGTTTGACCTAATGAGTTTAAAGGAAATTAATATACGGATATGGCTAGGGAACAGCAACTCATATAATACTGTGTGAATATTATCTGGAGTGTAATAACAGGCAAGAGGAAAGATTATTGCATCAACTAACAAAAATTCAGTGGGCAAGAGTTATGCATTCTTCTGAAATAAACCGGTTAATACAGCCCGTAGGTTAAACACACAAGGAAACTGTGTAACAAAAAGGGAAAAAAAGCATTTATACGTCTTGAAATGACAGTAATGAACATGTATTATTTTTTGTATACGATAGTAAGTTATTCTATTATACAACTTGTTTCAGCTGCCAGAGTATTCGCTGAAAGTTTTCTGGTGACAACAAATTTGGACATGCTCTGTATAAAACTGCTGTACGCAACAGAAAGTCAACAGTTGTGTATTACACAGTTTTCAAGCTGTCTTGCTTTACTTGAGGATTTGTAACCAGCAGAGGTAGGAATGCAATGTTCTCTGGCTACAAACAGGCAGGAGAAAAAAATAAAAACAAAAAAAAAAAAAAATCCAAAATCTCTGGCTGAATTTCTGGCTCAGTGTCTCTGCATTCTTCCATTTTGTCACTAAGGTCTGTAATCTCACATCGACGGTACCACCATATAAGAATAAGCACTATGGGCTTCCATATACTCCTCGAGGTACTGACATGGCCTCCATCAGTATTTTATCATCATTATGTCCTTTCTGAATGGCAGCCTCCGAATGATCAGCTGATCTGTAACCAATCAGAGAGAGGCATAAAAAAAGTCAACCAACTGTCAGTTTACAAAACGCAAATAACCATGATCCTGCTTTTGGAAAAGGAGCTATAGAAAACAGATGGATGGAAAACAAATAATCTTGCCCTGTCTGACATATTCAGTTACGACTGATAACTGATTCAGTCTATTCCAGTGATACTTAAACCAGAAATGTATTGAGAGATGATTCTGGATTAAATGTTTCCTGCTGCCTAGCTGAAAGAAAACGCTCATCTCACTTCCTCACTCCCTTACTTCCCAAGAGTTCTTGTTTAAGGTGAAGCATCAGTATTTGTACTTGTGATTTTATCCCTCATATACTGACTGACAAAGGCAGACTGAACAGAAGGCTGAGGTACAAAAACAGCATAAGAATTTCTCACAGTCAGTACCTCATTCATTTCTTCCCTGTTTCAGAATAAAACTAATTTCATATGTCATGTCTGATAAAGGTGAAACGTCGCTTCATCTCACGACTGAGACCACGGCCATCATTTTTTTAATGATAATTAATTAAATCATTCCCCAGACATTTAGATGAAACAGGAAAATTGAATCGGAGTCCTCCCTTAAGCCCCCTACTGACAACGGCTCGCTTGTATGCGCTGATGAAGCTGTGTAGTTCAGCGCAAATACTACCGGAAAATTCCTCTCTCACAACGCATGCACCAAAGAGCCAGAACAGAAAAACAAAAATCTGACTCGGCCCCCGAGTTGGAATGGTGGGGGCCCCGTGACCTTTGACCCCCACTCTGTCTAATGCCTTCATTCCCATTGGCTGCAGCCCCCACACACCACTGACCGTGACGTGGGTAAGCCCCCCCTCTAGTGTTCAATATATTTTATATGACTTCAAGATTCCTGCTCGTAGACTGTTAATCAGAAAAGAATTTTCCATATCGTTTAATATCATAGCAAAAATATTTTTTCCGGGAATACATTTGGCACATATTTCATGAGTTATCCATTATCAAAAAATACTGATGTGTGTTTGTAATACACAATATGCAATAGCTGTTGCAATCTTCTGTAATAAATTTTGCTCTGTTGATTTAGGATTTTTTTTTAATGTCTATAGCACTCTTTGTTTGAATATAATGAACAGAGCAAAGTAAGCACTGTGGCAGTGTGTTATAATTACGCAGTCTTGGGTCTCATGTACCTGTGCTCTAGCAGAATTAAGATGTTACAGTTTTAGCAGCAAATAGATACCAATAAAGACAACTCCATATAAAGCAAAACACTTCAAATATTAATACTTTTTCATTCAAATCGAGAGTTTTCATAGCATTTCAAGCTGTAACTTGTTGATTTAAAGTAAATGTCACGGCAATTTACTTAGGTAGTGCAAATGCAGCTGCTCAAAATTCCTATCCATTTGGTACCAAACAAAAGCTTCAGATTAATTAATAATTTTATTTATAATTAATTAAACAACTGGACTGAATAGGTGAAAGACTGATCGAATGAATAATGCATGCCGCTTTATAAGTTCCAAAGTACACTAATCACAGACGTGACGTGCTCGTTATCCTGCCCCCTTAATTGCTTTTTACAGTCAATTATCGGCTGTAACTGGATTCCCTTACAGTAATGTGGTTTGAGGAGACAATCGTAACAACAGAAGCCACTTTGCCTGGAGAGCGGGCTAATTACGGTAACTCTTTCTAAATTAGCCGGATCTTTCACACGGACCTAATCTCCCCATTGGCTGCCTTTGGGAGTTTTCCTCTCTTTTTTTTCTCTCTCTCCCCCTTTAGGTAGAGAAAATAGAAACAAACCAATAATCTTCCACTTTACTTCTTAAATGAGACCTACTCAGGCTCTAATGTAGACAAGTCATTTTGTACAAGTCGCCAAAGCCGTGGGAGGGGGGGGGGGGGGCGCATTGTGGCCCAGTCATCTCTAAGATCTTTTGCAATCAGCCTCACAATGGAGCCCCTCTATTTTATGCTGCTACATCATAAAAGTGCTTCTTTTGTTGCCTTTCCGTCCCTAAAAGGGTCTTAATCCCTTTCTTTTCAGGCGAAATCTATAGCAAATTCCACCGGGACATCCCATTCGTGGCGACAACTGGAGTGATCCACTCCGAAACGGCGTGCGAGGCTTTGAGCCTTTCTTCACCGGCCCCTCCCCCGAGGACATTAAATCGCACTTTTCATTGCGCTTCGCCGTAGGGGGAAGCCCCTTAATGATGACAGAGAAAGCGACATTCCTTCACTCGGACCTGTGATACCATTCTGCTGTCAGGCAGCC